>JTDE01001342.1:39994-58351 GCA_014338405.1 Paragonimus skrjabini miyazakii | reverse complement strand
ATGGAATGCACTTTGCACCTTCAAAGTGTAAATTGTTGCTTCAAGACTGGGGCATTTCCACTCAGAATTTCATTATTGCAGGTAATCCGCTTCAGACTGTGGACGGTTTCACATATTTGGGTAGAACTATCTTGTGAGCCTGTAATATTGCTGTTGAGATATCAGCGAAGATAGCAGAGGCACGAGTCGCCTTTGCCAAACTGCATCATCTGTGGCGTCGAAATGACGTCCGGTTGTTGCTGAAAGGAAGGGTATATAATGTCTGTGTGCGTTCTATTTTGCTGTATGGTTCGGAAACGCGGCCTGTTCACCAGGAAGATGTTAACAGGCTTGCTGTGTTTGATCATCGTCGTCTCCGCCAGTTGACCCATATTAAGTGGATTGATCGCGTGAGCAATGTGGCCGTTCGCCGGTGCGTATTCCGGAACGCTCGTGATGCGCGATCAATTGGTCAACTACTCATGGTGCACAGCTTGCGATGGTTTGGTCATGTACTTTCTATGTTATCTGATCGTTTACCGTACCGGGCATTATATAATGAGGCCACCAACAGTTGGGTAAAACTGCGTGGTGGTCAAGTAACAACGTGGTCACGAAATAAAGGAAACCTTGACTACCTCATTGAGCAAAGTGGTTAGGTGTCGCCTGTCTGGATGGGGTGCTCGTGATCACTCAAACCGCTGGTCAAAGACGCTGTCTGAGATGGCGATGTGTCGCAGTCAATTCGATCACTGTGACGGCTTTTCATAAAGAAGCTCGTCATGTATGAATCGAGTCGTTTCTCCTCTTAACCTAGACTGCAAGTTTGTTTCCAACTATCAAATCAGCTGCAAATAATGCTGTTAGAGTATAAGAAAAACAAACGTGAACACCCGTCCACAGTAATGAGCGGGTGTGCATTACGACTGATAGAATGAAGTGTCTTTGAGTTGCGCACTGAGTCGTTTAAAGGCGAGGTGCTATTAAAAATCTTGATTTGATTTTACCTACTATAGAACATCATGCAGTCGTAGGTTGTACGTCTTCCCAGAAGCTGGCAGACTTCTTTTGCACACGAATTGCATTATTCAAGTGCAATGATGACGCAGGATTGTCTAGCTGTGTTGAGTCAAGTTTGCACATTGTTCAATAGCAATCATTTCTTGACCAGACGTCCGTTGCATCATTGCCTTCCCATGAGCGATAAACCCTATTATATCGGAGAAGTGATTCACCAACGGTTTACATTATCTTTATGACGTCAATGTTACACTAAGGCAACCGAACGCTGGTCAGTGAGTAACTGTAAATAATTGTCTGGCTGGTAGTATGTGCATATGAGGTGGCGGCTAGTCGAGCTCAGTGGCGTGAATCTTGTCGTTGTTTGATCAAGTTGTCTGTGAAGTAAGTGTATTTAATGACGCAGAGCAATGGATGCCTTAGGGAAGCTGTCTTGCTGATGACGCTTTACTTCCACCTACAGCTTTGTTGTGCGTTTTCAAAGTGTAGGCCCCTTGATGTCGAATGCTTGAATATGAAGGTAGCTATTTCTAGTAGTTAGGTCCCTTCCCGTGCTCTCTTTCTTTCTCTCCTCTTATACAGGGTTTGATTTTTTTCCTTCATGGTTGCGTGGCAGTTGAGCATCGGTGTGAACCACTGATGTATTGCTGTCTGTGATGATTACTCAAACGTTCAACATCAAGTTGCCCACATTTTGCAAACATAATCGAGCTAGACATGAGAATAAGGCTTCTTCAGCAAGACAGTTTGCTTACGGTCTTCGCTGTCTTATGTCATTAGGTCCACTTAGTCCACGTTCAGCTCGGCCAATCAGCAGCAAAATTCCCATCACTGAGCTTGATCGACCGCTATCTCACTGGAAGTCTCCAGCCACCGACTCTAAGCCATGAAGGCCCCAGCCCGGTAAATGTTTTCTCTTGAATTTTAAGGTACTGACGGATCTGCCTACTGGATGCATCGTCCCATTGCAATAAACCTCCCGCGCTTAAGCACTAGGGACCTCCGTATTTTTGTCGGTTACAATAATTTGAAGTTGGTAATCGGGCACTTGTAGGTTGAATAATTATCTCTAACACGTTTCCACACACTAGGTGGACTCATTTCTTCCTGTGAGTGTTTGTCCTAATTAAATTTCCGTTCAAATTTCTTGTTTTCAGATTTCTTAAAGACTTGATACTTATCTTATTTACTGTTTTACAGCCACTTATTCTGTGGACTCTGTGGAAATGGAACGTCTTCCTGGATACTTCGTATACACTGACTTGTTTGATGATGTAAGTTTCTAAGCTGTCAAATTACGCGCAAGTAAATAAACCCATCTGCCTGAATTTTGTTCATTTTGCAGTATGCGCTTTATTATATTGAGTTCATTGTTGAGTTCACATAACTGTATTACTCGACATAATGGGCACATATTACTTCGATTACATTTCCAGCAGCTTGCTAAGTTTAAAACGGTATTCCTGTTGGCGTTCTGTTTTTTGGTTCATTTTAATACCGTTTATCTGTTGAAATGTAAATTACGGGAAACTCGATAGTCTTCGATTCTTATCAACGTGCTCTTTTAAATTTAGCTCTGTCATGAACTTGCTTATCTAGTTGTCGCATATGAGCATTCCTATTTTTCCGTTAACTTGATTTCGAAAAAATGCAAACTGACTGAAGCCTCTCAGTCCGCATTGCCAGTTCCTGCTTTGTATACTTCCTCATCTACAACTTCACACTACTTATGGTTTATCATCCGTGCTCGGTGGTAATTTTGAGTGTTCTTTTGTTAGTCGGTCTGCTTCGGTCTATTAAGCTTGTCATAATTGTTCTTTATGCTGTTTCCGATCGGCATGTTTAGTTAATGTTCATTTGCTTTCGGCTCGGATTATTTGAAAGGATCGACTTACTGTTTCTGGCTTCCTTTTTTTCAGACCATGTATGATCACACAATGCAACTGTTGATGGAACGAAAACTTGACGCCCAATTCCAGAACGAGCTGCAAGAATTCTGTACTGCGGAGGAACACAAATTGTATCTGAAGTTTCTGGACGAATTTCACGCATATTGTAGAGATTAGTCAATCCATATGGGTTGCGTTTTAGTCGGTTCCTGTCTTGTTTAATGCATTTCGCAACAATACATCCTTTTTCATCGTGTGTGTTATGCGTACCAGTGATCCGGTTCGTGTGACATCTTAGCAACGTCGATTGGCAATCTGTTGATTCTGCACGCTGTTGCATCGTCTTGTTTATGATGTTTCCCCAGCTTTCCTTACTACAGCTATGTATCTTTACAGGCTCGCGGTAGCTAAGAGGCAACATTATTGACTGCTTATCACATGGTCGTGTTTATCACAATGTTCCAGCTCTGTTTTTGATCACCGTAATGGTGTTCAGTCCACATATGACAAGGTTTCTCGAAGCGTCGGTCACTGTGTAAAATGTGCAGCCGTGTAATCCGTCGTGTGTGTCGCTAACTTCGCCTTATGACCTAAAGTTTTACTAAGAATCATTAGTGTATAATCTGTTTATCGAGGTGTTCGACTCCATTTACCATGATGATTTGGAATACCTGATCATGTCAGTGTCATTGTTCTACCTTTCGTGCATTAAGCCATTTATTCTGCGCTTAATCCCCAAGTGTGTCGTGGAACAATGACAATCATGATTTTATATAGACACTTTTGTCACGCGATTCCAACTGAAGGTGTTATGGCCATAAGGGCCAGATACTCTTACACCATTCTGACTTAAATGAGAGCGTCCTAGTATATCCGTTCATCTTGCATATTCTTATCGTTACTACTGTGCTAAAAAGACGCACGCAGTTACATTGTGATGTCTTTTGTGTAATAGAGGGCCATTTCGGAAATGCTGCGAGATCGGAAAATAACTTGTTATGGCGACCATTTTGTTATAAAGATCATCGTACGCAATTTACCAAGTGCCCATCTCTTCGCCGTTTCTGTCAATACTATATTGACTTGTTATTTTTCTTTTTTGTATGGCGCAAGACGGAGACCTGTTAAACATACTTTGTTATAAGATCAGGTTCGGAGATATACATTCGTCTACATGTGATGAAAAGATCAGTGATGTTTGTTTGTCGTCATGCGTCTGACTTCACGAGTTGAGTTTCCGTGTCATCAGGGTTTAGAGGGGAGTCGGTGCGGTGCCTCAACAAGGATGGATACGTGATTTGCCTGATGTTTACTGTGTTTAACGGCCACACGTCTGAATTCTTCAGCGTCAAATCTTAGCTTGTAGTGTCAAAAATAACCTGTTTGCTAGTCTTCATCTTTCTCTAAGTGTGATAGCCACTCTGTGCTGACGCTATCCAACTCAATATATTTGTCAATGCTTTCAGTGAGAATGTTGAATGTAATTTGCGTCTCTGTGTGTTCTCTTGCTGGACTTACGGTTTCTTGCCGTCTGCTGTATGAAATCCAGCGCTTTTAAAATATTTACTGTCACCCAAGGACCCGTCGTCTTTCATGTTCGTATGAAGTGTTGAATACAATTAAGGACTGATCCGACGCGCTCTCTGGGGCTATCTTCATCACAGGCGGTCTCAGTGAAGTATATCATTGTAATGAACTGTCAGCTCCTAATGCGCATTTATGAGCTACTATCTCGAGCGTTCTTCAGGTCATGTAGAGTTCACCAAGGGTATCCGGTCTCCTTTTTTGTTTTGAAGTACGTTGTGGACGGTATTCTAGAAAGTACACCTGGAGTGGAGCTTCTGTCGAGTTTTAGACCGAGAGTGACTAGGCGGAAGATATTAGTTATTCTGCAGGGACCTTGCTGAACGGATTAAATGATGACTGGTCTGTATATTGTTCCCTTTTCCACCTTCATTGTAGAGTATTGTTACAAGCCTAGTTTTCTGCTCATCCTGCCTGTCGACCACCTTGCGTACCTGAGTGGTGTTATCTCATGCCCTACCCTTGTCACATTCGGCGTCGTACTGACGTCTGTTTGTCGCTTAAAGGGTGGTTTTGCAATACATATGTGCATCCGACTTTGTGCTGTAGATTAAAGACCCGACCCATTCGTGCGGAGGGTGCATATAGACTCTTAGTATTCGACCGCCGTTATCCGCACCATTTAACTTCTGTTAAATGGGCTGACTCTGGGTAACGTGTATTTGAGGAGTTTGTCAGTTCACTGCAGATAATTTAGTCGACGAAAATACACCTTCGCTGGTGGGGTCGCTTGCCTCGTATGCCGACAGAGCGTCTGCCGCACCACGCATTGTTCAGTGTAACCGTCGTTGGTTGAAAGAAATAATGTCTGCCGTACTATGACAGCCTTGACCATCTCGCTGAACAAGACTAGTGTGTGCCGTCTACCTGACTGTGGACCATCCACACCACTGGTTAGAAACACTGACATCGCATTGTGTCTCAGTTAATGGTAAGACTGAATCCGCAGAGTTATTGAATTCCTTTATAAGAAACCAGTTGTTTTTGTTCACTGTACATATGTACGCACTTATTACTCTGTGAACGATTGTCAAGCCCATCATATCCCGAGCTTCAATGTCCGCGTGTACTGCAAAATGTATTGATATTCTTCTATCCATCTTGGGTGAAGTCGATACGGCAGTTTTATTCTCTAGGAAAATTTTAAAGCTTGCATTGTCTCGGTTCAGTGGTTGAGTTTTCTTAGCTACAGCTGACCGCAAGTATGCCAGTTCAGTAATATTTAACAGCAGCTTTATTGACGTAGATTTCTGCATCCGTCTGTCAAATTCAGAAAATCACTCTTGAAAGCTTGTTGTTATGGCGGTTTTTCGGTTGTATCAGTCGGTAACCGTGTGGAAATATTTTTGAAGCGGCGTTGATTTTTGTCCTTCCTAACAAGTGTTTTTCATTTGTTCTTCCCTGGTTTCCGTTCAAAATAAAGCTCATTCCTTGCTTGTTTAGTTTGATCTCTTTACAAGTTTGATCTTCATGAAAGAGAGCGCTGCTATGTAGGCACTCGCATACTAATCCAGTTTCACGTGCGTCATAGGTTTCGTCATGATATTGTGCGGAGGGAACATCTCGCGTCAGCTACTAACACCTGCACCATCAACTTCTTCCATTTGTTCACTCAGCGCGAATTGTTAGTTAATGCGAACCCACTTTGTATGACTGCTTCAAATGTCATCTGCATGCTGCGCTGAATCTTTCGGTTACCGAACTGAGATTGAAGCAGTCAGTAGTTAAAATTCTACCTCAGATATATCAAAAAATGCTTACGAATGCCGCTACCGGCCGAATCCCGTGTGCGGTATCACTTGTGGTGAAATAAATTACTTGTTGCCTGACGCGAGCATTGAGTGGGTGTCAATTTTGGAGACAACGAAATTCAGCTTTGAAAGCCCTAGCGGTTGGGCGCACCACTACTGACAGAATTTACGAATTAAGCAACTGTTTCCCTGCATTGAATTGTGATAAGGAGTATAATGGTTTTCTTCTAATTGTGTACTTAAAGTTGTCATGTTGGATGGTAAGCATAAATGTTCCGTATTGCTGCCCCCTGAAAATCATCATTGCCTTTACGGCATATGGATGCATACTGAAAACTTAATGCTCCAGCATGTGCCCTGTTCATCCAAGTGTTTTCTTTTGTATCACTTTCCCGTGTTTGGATTGGTCTGCACGCAGTCCATGACGTACACTCCAGCCGGAATCCATGGAGCATCCCTACATGTCAACGGATAGACTTTTTGAAATAAACGACTTGAGAACTATTCACCCTGACGAATAGTGAAAACTGACATTGAAGTTTTTGAGTCTGTGGCAAAAAGCGTGCAATTTGTTTTAGGTTTGCGAATAAATGATTAACACATCTCGTCGAACTGTAAGCGTACACTTTTCTCATGCTCTCGGTTGTGCTGTACGTACTATATGCATCGGTACGATGCAGTGTCCATCTCAATTTACAGATGTCTAGAAAGACGTCTTGATTTCAGACTTATAATGAGCTGAGAATTGTGTATGTCGATGGGTGCGAGTTGACCTGGGGTATAAATGACAGAATATTATCCGAGTAAATCGGTAGGCTTGCTCAACGCCAACGGGTGCTTCCCAAGGCTGAGGACTGAGGAACGGTCTTCCACGTGGGAGCCAACAACGAAATAAGTGGAGTTCTCCCGGCGAATAAGCAGTTGCGGACAATGAGGAGTAGTACTACCAGCTCGTAGTTGATTTACGGTTGGCAGCTGGGTCTCTCGTAAAATGCCACAAACCCTTCAAAGGTACTACCACGTGACGTATGTTAGCTCGCTACAAAGGGATTTCTCGTACCTCGACGGGAGCACATGGACCCCTAGAAAACATGCTGTCCGTTTGGCCTACTGGCATCTCTAATCTTCGCTTATCACGGACAACCCCTGAAGAAGGCGTACGAATCATGTTGATGCTCATGGGCCTCAATGGGCAGGCAAGTTGTATCGGTTACCTTAAATGCCTTGACCTCCATTCGAAGGACGTATGAGCCAGTTTGGTCACCGGTCTCTCTCAGCAGGATTCATGTGTCTGAACAGCTCTGTTGATCTTGGACTTCTTGGTTGGACAGATCTTCTGCATCAGATTTGTATTCGTTGGTAAATCCTCGAACTGCTGCGCTGCTTGTCTCAACCTCCTGTAAGGTGGTGCATTGGACATCCTGGATGGATGGACTCCATTCGAAGGGCACATGAACCGAACCACTACGTGTAACCGGCTCCCAGTTGACTGCGAATTTCGTGCTTCTCTTCGTTGTTGGTTAGGTTCCTTTCCAATTAAGAGCTCCGAGTTGGGCTCCTCAAACCGACCCGTTTCGGCCTGAGCAACGGAGAATTGTTCTACCCTCAGTTATGAACTCAAGCTTATATTAATTGTGAATGTTATCATGCCTTCCTGTCACGACTCCTTGATCGAGGTGTAGGCAACGGGCTTTGCTCCCGTGTTAAATTTCATCACACCAAACCAGTTTCTCCCGTTTTCCCCTCTTCTTAAACAGCTCTTCACTTGGTGACCCCTCGCACACACACCAGAGAGTTACCTCATTTGTCGCTCGCGGCGGAAGTCCCCTCCAGAATGATAGTGTATCCAATATCGTGGTTCCTTTGCCTGAAGAACATAAGCCTCTAGCCCCCACCCCCCGAACACTATTTAAGTATGCCTTTTTTAATGTTTGAACACTTACGCAAATAGATCAGCAAGCAGCTCTTACGCGTGTTTTGGAGATTATCGCTGTCAATACCTATTGTCTTGCTGAATCACGGCTTTAGGATTCTAGCTCAGTTTTACATGTCTAATCTCCTTCAGCCGCTCCATTATGTGGGTACAATGTTTGCTTGTCTCGACACTCTGCGGCCCAAGCCACTAGCCAGGCCGGTGTTGGAATTGCCTTAAGCCCATACACAGAGAAAACATTGAGTGACCGGATTCCCGTCAACAACCGTGTGCGCTTTCAGACTCCAAAGTACGGTTAGAGCACCGAGAAGTGCCCATCACAAACGTTGTCTGTTTGTTGTTGCGGCATACGCCCCACAGACAGTAGTCCAGATGCAGTCAAGGATGATTATCACTAGCTCACTAACCATCTACATACGGCGCGGCGCACGAACGTTGTAATACAGGCTGAAGACGTTGACGCTGAAGTGGGCAAGCTAAGCGTTGACAAGGATGGCTAGGGTGGTCCGCACTTTTGTGATACTCGTCGAACAGACGATGGTGGACGTTTGTTACAGTTTTGTTCTGATCACGGTGTTTCTGGCGAGTAATAATTTTTGACGTTCTAGGCGTCAATGCGTAACCTGGCTACTTCCATCGCCGAGTCAATCGTTGAAACCGGTTGACCACACGGCCGTCATTTGTCGGTGGCCTGATTGTTTCCAAGGCCGCAAGTCAACCTGGGGCACCTGTGTAGATTCCGATCATGCGCTGTTGTGTCAAGTTCGTTTTGCGGTTCAATGGGAGGCCACTTTGCCGTCAATCACAACTTGGCGTGTCTAAACTAGCAGGGCTGCAAACGCTTCACACTAAACAATGCGCGCTTGTCTGTAGTCTAGATCATCACCCACCAGACGACATTAAATCGCATTGGGCATATATGTGGCATGCACTGCGAAAGTGCAGTACTGCCTCGTGTGGTACTACTGTTTATTCAGCTGCCAACCGCTGGGTTTGTGTGATCACTGGAACTTCTCACCGAAATACTCCATCCAGCAGTGCATACAACTCGGCCCGCAGGACAACTCACCTGGAGTTCCGAAAACAACTACTAGGGGATCATGAGGTCTGGTGGGCGCTGTTGTGAACAATCAGAGTCGACGGCACAAACGAACGATCTTGAATCAGAACCAGAAGAGTAAGAGGCCTGTATGATAGGCTTTATTCGTCTAACAATTGGCGCATGACTGCTGAAATGGAAAACGAAACATTTCCGTCTCATCCAAACAACTGGTATCAGGAAGCCAGGTGTGGGCGAAGTCATCTTCGAAGCTAATGGTAAGACTGCCCATAATTTGCAACGACGCTCAGGATGATCGACTGAGTAGTTCCAACAGCGGTTCAATTGACAACCCGCGCCATTGACTACGTCTTCGAGCTCTGCATGTGCTTTTTGTTTCTTGACCGTTCTTTGTTCTCAGAAAGAGAAGTTCCACTCGAGACCAAGTTTCTGAGATGTTACAAGTCACCCGGCCTAGACGAACTCCTTCCCGCCCTTTGAGATCTGACGGCTCTGTCCCAGAAACCGTGCATTGGTGAAATCGTTCCAGTCAATTGAAGTCACACAGGGATTCCTCTCACGTCAAAGTTGCTCGCGGCTATTGTATTTCGTAGACTAAGCGAAACGCGCATGAGGAGCTAGCTGGGTTTCGTGACTTCATTGATCACATCTTCACACTCCGTTAGTGATTGAACCCTGCCATTCATATAGAAGACCAATACATGTATTCTGGGATATCAAAGGGACCTTCGATGCGGTTGACAGAGCTGCATCCTGGGGCTGCCCCTCGCAACAGGGTGTTCTTGAGAAGTATGTGAACTTCCCGAGAAACAGTTAAGGTCGGATCTCGGGCCAGATTGTGGTTTAGGGCAGTGTAACACCGACCTTTAACATCTCATTTGGGGTGTGACATGGCTGTCAAGCCCACTTCCTACTCAACTTCCAGTAGACGATATCCTAAAGTGTGCCCTGATAAATTGCGAATATGATGATGTGGAATTATTACAACGCACTGGACTTCGAGACGTAGAGTATGCAGACGATATCTGCTTAATCTGTGAGAGCTCACAGGTAGTTCAGAACATCTTAAATAGATTAGGTGCTTCAGTCCGTCAGTTTGGTACTATCTTTGCACTTAGTAAGTGCAGGGTGCTGTTCCAAAAGTGGCAGGACTCTGTGTTTGCTTTCATTCTTGGTGGCGAGCAGTCGGGAATAGTCAAGGAGTTTATGTCTCTTTGGCGTTGGTGGAATGTCTGATGAAGTCACGAGCCGCATAGCATGAGCTCCGATGGCGTTTGCCAGCTTACGCCATCTGCGGCGTCGACATGATCTCTGTCTTTCTATGAAGGACTGAGCGTACAGTGCTACCGTAAGGACAGTCCTAATGTACGACCGCTAAATCTAGTCCATTTGCGCCGAGGATGTTCACAGATAATCCGTTTTCGATCATTGGTGTCTCCGAGGCATTATAGGCTTTTGGTGGGAGCACCGCGTTAGCGTCGACGTGTCTTCGGGACGGATAAACGCCGTCGACCGTTGGGAATTTTGATCACGTCTGACATGCTTCATTGACTTGGCTCACATCGTGCGAATTTTAGCTCACTACCTGCCACGTCCTGCCTTGTTTACGAGTGGTGGGCTAGAATAAAAGCGGCAGCTTGGTGGTCAGCGCCTGACTTGGGTTCAGATTAGGCAGACACTCGCTTTCAGGCCTATTTCAACTGGGCGCTCCAGGCTTCCTGGCTAAGGTCTAAAGGACGCTGAACATTGTTGATTTTGGACGTTGTATGATATGACGAAGAACAGGAGTCAGTGGTGCTCGTGGTCGTCGTTATAATTTTTTCTTTTTCCCTCCAAGTTTGTTTCCTTCTTTGCACCACACTACCTTTCTTCTCATATCGTGGCACGTTTGCCTCTCCTTGTGGCTTTTTATGTGTTAAATGTATATAGTTCTTAACTGAAGCCTACTAGCGCAATCGATTTCAGGGCGTGAGACAAGAAAATTACGTACTAGTCGCTAGTTTGTATCTTGTCTCAGGTATATCCTGTGCTGTTTATTATCACAGGCGTATTAGGGACGTACACATACTCACAACTAGCAAATGTCACGTTGCTAAACATGGATAGCGAAGTAGTGACGATGCTCGTTGTCTAAACTCAACACCTTCTACTAGCCTCTAGCGGTGTTGATGAAATATTCTTAAAATATGTATGGTCAAACACAGTTGTCATCAACCCTCCCATCGCATTGGCCTGAATACTGAAGCCTACGCTCCTCTGGTGTTTTTGTGTAACTACTGCAAAGGCGGAATACCCGGAGCCTCGAGTTCATATCCAAAAATGCCTCGCGCCTGTATGCGGACTAGCTGTTATTGTGCAAATGATAAACGAGTCCTTGATCTATTAGTTTCTTAACTATATGCGTTTTATGTTTTTTTGATGGACTGGATTCTGACAACTCGAATTCATCCCGCATATTTCCATCTGTTCAAACATCGTCCAACGAACTCGTAGATTCTGTTAATTAAGTGCCCATTGAACTGATTACCGTAATGGAAACCCATAAACCTCATCGCCTTCGCATGCGGTGTCGTTTCAGTCTTCGTTTTTACTTCAACACCGTTGCACTTATAATTACTATACTTTTACCGTCTTCAGGGTGGTTGGCAGTTATTTTTTAGTTCCCCAAGTAGGCATGCCATTCCGCGCACCCAATTGAGTGACTGGTGCATATGATGAGCTCAAATCAGTGTATGTAACCGAATTTATAGCCGAGTACATTTGTAAACCAAAAATGGGCAGTCGCAGTTAACTAGTTCGTGTCTAACGTGAAGAGGTGCGATCGTTACTTTTACCATGTTGTACACTTACGTGTGCACTAGTTGAAAGTCTACTTGTTGTCAGTGGACCTAACAGTTGATCGTTGTCACGACTACTTACCGACGGGCTGTGTGACCACTGATTAATGTTTCTCGGCCACTTAATTCAGCCGAGTTTGACTTGCTGACCGTCAAGGACTGCATTTGGTGATCGAGTGGAATGTGTAGGTGGATTGCTCGATTATGGTTTCAACACAAGAAGTTAGGTAGAAGAGTATGTATGGAGCCGCGAGGGTAGGTGGTTCATCGGTGTCATGGACGTTCTCATACTGCAGTGATGGCGGCTCATGCTTTTCACGAGCTGCTGTCTGGTCATCCGAGAGGAGTGAGTTTGTCTCTCTGAATCGTATTATCTATAGCCTTAACTAGAAGGACTCAGTGCAAGAATCCCCACTAACAACACTAGGAAAGCACAAGGAATTTTCTACTTCTAACACCACCAAAGAGGTCATGTGACCAATATTGTTTGTAAGCGATTCGGAGTCAAACTTTTAAACAACTGCTAACTGGTCTCTAAACTCTGTGATCTTGTGAAACCACCAATAGGCCGATTCGTCGACCTTAAGACGAGCAGTGTCCTCTAGATTCGCAGATCAGTAGTGTTCTATGTATTACCACGCCCTGAGTAAGGGATTATGTTGCTTCCTCCATTCTAGCATTATGAAACGGACCTTCAAACTCCTGCAACGATATGTACATCAATGATTAACAAAGCCAGTAGTGATCTTTAATCCCAACCTCAGTGTAGGTGAGTTCAACTAGAGGCCAGTTTCCACTGTCTTCACTCAACGTTTGTAGATTCATGTTCAACGAAACATATGTTAAAAAACGAAATTCATTGCACATAGTTACAACACAAAAGTAACATAGTTTGCACTTTGAAACGATTAGTTTCTTGGATGATGGAGAGCCACAGAATCCGTATTATGTCGGATTGCAGGTGTGACGAGTGACGCGTAAATTCCACTTCTTTTTCCCCGTTACGAATACTTGTGTTGAAACGTGTGAGGAAGTTATAATATTTTTTGTTCGGTAACGCTCGCACAATTCTGTCACCAGGTCGAATAGAAAATCCTTCCGGCTGATCTTATCTATCAAGTACTCTTTATAACAATTACATACACACGTCTACCACATCGGGTGAATTTCCCAAACAGCCACCACCTAGATGCGCATCAGCTGTTGTGCATCCGCGACAGATTGTCATCAGTGTCAGCTGGATACTTGTTCTCGTTGTGGGTTAAAACTGTTAGCTTCTCCTCATCGGTTGACTAAGTTCGTGGACCTTGATGCTTGATATTTTATACAAATATGGACATCCAGCTTGTTTCGTGCTGATCAAATGTTCCGTTTAGGTTGTACTGCCTGAATTCCTTCGCAAATTATACACAACCTCCTCACCAGTGTCATACGCCGTCTTGTGAGCACGCTTGCTAAGATGGGACTGATGGAGGATTATTAATGTTGACACTATAATCTCTATAGAATTATCTTTCTGTCAGACGCAACTACACGTTTACTGCTAAAGACTAGTTTTTTGTGGGTTACGGTTTTGCGCATTCAGGTACATTGCGTTTACATATATTTCATCTCGTTATCTACGGACACCCAGAATTGTACCCTGTATTTTTCTGGTTTACTGGGCGTAGTTGTAAATATTCATGTTCTGCTTTTCAGTTGTATTAGTTGCCTATCAACCAGAGGGAGAAGTCACGACTGTAACCGGCTCCACATCTTACAATATACCTTTCGAAAATTGTTCATATCTGAGTGAAGTGATTCATGTGCGACTGACCTTATCGTCAAAGCAGGAATGCTTCACTACACAAAACCGGTTTCCAGGCCTAGTTTGACAGAATATCAGTGTCTGACTTTTCGACCTAAACTAACTAAACGGACTGGCTTCTATATAGCCCACCAGTAGTGTGTAAAGCGTTAAACGGCTGCTTCGGAGAGAACGTTAATTCAAAGTACTCAGGATGTCTCTTGATGGATCGGAGCATAGGTTCATCGATAAAAAGCGAGAATCCATCATAGGAGCCATGGACTGAGCGAGTGTAATTCTTTTGTCGAGCATGAATGCCAGTGTGTACGTTCATCGCGGACGTTGTGTTTGAATTCGTCTCCACCCTCAACTACGGCGACAACGGTAATCCACTAAAAGATGTCTTTCATCTTCGCCTAATGTCTCGTGATCTTGATAGTCGCTTCTACTATCCGGTTTTCGTCACGGCCGCAGTAGTGTTGTTTGTTTGATTTCCCATGTCGCTATCCATGTGTACGTGGATAAAATTAGCAAACGAGTCTGTGCAGCCATGGTCGTACACAAACAATCTCATGATATCCTGCACGCGATTGTGCGCTGCGCGGTCAGTTCAAGGTCAAAACACCTACTTATCTGGACTGTTGAAAGCACAGTTATCCGACATCGGGGCGCTTGTTGGTTACAGTTCGAATCTGGATCATTTATGATCATTCCGTTGATCCGGAAAATAAACACATTTAGCCCTCCACAGTATCTTTTAATTTATGCAATTTCTGCCAACGTTGGCATGGTGTAGAATTTCTGTCAACGGGAAACGTCGAGAAATGATTAACCTATTCCATCCGGAATATGCCAATTTGAAATATGGTCAAGGTTGGCCTGTTAGGTCGTTCTGTTAATAATTATCCGATACTTAAAGACAATAATGATTTCGTCCACGAATGTAAAAACATACGAGTATATTTCCTCTCGCGATGAAAATACTGCCATTGTCAGTGGACACATGTATGCACGCCGTCACGTGTCTCAGGCTGCACCACTGGATCTAGTTTTCTTCAGCTTGAACGGTGGGCACGACGACGTTTCCAACTTTGAGAAAGTCCATCGGCTGTTATGATGACTGTAAGGTGCTTGAAGTCTGGTGTTAACGGCATGTATAGAAATATTTTCTCTACATTCAACTTTTGGAAGAACAGACCGCCAACCAGCTTAACCAGTAACTCATCGGCCGGTTTGATTCTGAATTCACTCATCACAATTCGATTGTTTAGCGCTCTCAAGTCATTACATAATCGCACCGTACCGTCTTTTCTTTTTTTGCTGCGTGACGATGGGGTGAATCCACTTGAAACCATTGGTTTATTCGCTCAATTCGTTCGGGATCGTTTTCTGTATGACAGCAGTCATTGATTCTCGCCTGGTCAGAGAAATTGGGCGCGGCTATGTTATGGAAAATGGTTGCGCTCCTTCTTTGAGGCACATCTGGTTGGCAGCAAGCTGTATTCGGCCAGTAGCATTATTGACCATTTTGGGGGTGTATATTTTCTAAGGTCACACGCCATAATTCTCATGCTATCAATAGGTGTTATCTCCAGAGCCACCATTGCATTCTGACCGAGTAGCGTTTGATTGTCCGAAGAAGTCATATATACGGCAACAGTAGTCGTTGTTGATTCGGGGTATAGAATCACGACAATGAAGCCTCGAATATGAATATCTGTTAAACTTGTGGGCTGAGGGTTATAAAGACAAATCACTTAAATTCTTCTGGCAAAATCTTGGGGGAATTATTGTTATCGGAGAAGCAGAATCCAATTACGTATCAGTAGATGTTCTACGCCGGTGTTCGCAAATGGCCACCTTTCGAATGTCTGGTGAAGGGGGCTTGGGCTTTACAAACCCCTGCTGTTGTTTCATGGCGAGAGTAGGATTATTTACTGAGTAAACGTCCTGTGCCAATAATGATGGTGATTCATCACCGGGAGTATCTTGCATCACTTGTGCTATTTGAGGGGGGTCTGCAGCATCGAACAAAATGTATTGGTTCACCGTAGCTCTTGCAGTCAAGTTTACGGGCCAGACGCGTCTAACAGTCTGCTTTGTGCCGGCTACTGCAACAACGAAAATACGTTGACGAAGCTGTCGACGATGTGGGAAAGAAACGCTGTACCTGTCTGATGTCAAGATTGTCCGTTTTTCCACTGAACACTCCAGAGTGCTCATCTCCCGCTGACTTAATCTTGGCAAGGCTAACAGCTCTATCTCAGGACAAATTCGTTGTATCCTCGGTAAGTAGTGTCTCACGGATGCGATTATATTCTATTCCGACAATGAATTACTGGGTCAGCATGAACCCTTCGAGCTTATTCTTTGAGATACTGGAATAATCACATGGTCGGACTGTTCAGGTAAGACGGGACATAACCTGCTCTTACGATTCCAGAGCATCCTGTTTCAACTGGCGAAACTTGGACCTTACAACGAATATGTGGTGATTGTCAATAAACATCTCTCATTACTGTTGTTTTATTTCATTATTGACAATAAGCTTTACAATTGCCCTCAAGAGATAAATTACCTGCTTTGCTTAGTTCCGTTGTTATTATTACTGCGTCGAAACTAGCTCTGAAGATCAATTACTTCATTTCTGTATTTCCGGAACTATCACAGAATAAGTTTTCTGCACCCCTATGACTGATCGAGTAAAAGAAGAGTATCACTCAAGGACATTTTTGACTGCAAGTCAACTGCGTCGAAGTGGCGTTGTATTTCAATGACGAAGCAGCTGTAACTTCTGGCTTTCGGTGTAAGTAGTAACGATAGGTAGCGAATCCAAATAATTTGTAAATGTGGTTTTCCACTGAGCGCAGCTACTTTCCGTTGGCTGTATGGTAGCATCACGCCAATAAGACTGTGGAGGTTGCAGACTAAAGGCCATCGGACAGGCTCGTTTAACATGACGCCTGTGTTGAATTCCTATTCAGGTGCAATCGTCATCGGATCACACAGGCAATAACAACGGTAGAGAAAATACGTGACTTAGGAGAGTGCGTGCCGCATTCTGACATTCCCAACCGGTTGGCCTCATTCTCAAATGCGTGGATGAGTATGCTGTCGATCGATGAAGATGTGACCAATCAGAACGCAACTTGAATATCAGCACGAGTGTGGGACGCACACAGGCGACCATGACGCTTATACAGCAGGCCGGACATAAATGCGGATGTCCCCAACACCTTAAAGATCTGATTCTTGTCTCCACAAAATAAAAGCCTACCAAGAAGTTGGACACCTACCATGGTAATGTGAACATGCATGCGGACCACGACGAACCAGTTCTTCGTCAATATCAATTTATGGTTGTGATCGGTTTGCTCTCGAGATGGCCGGAACTATCCGTTTGGCGTTATCTTCTGCATCATGTGACACCTAAGCATTTTAGGAAGTGTTTCAGCCGAGAAGGACGTCCGCAGATCCTGGTGGCAGAAGATGGATAGGAATTTTGTTCCACTGAAATGCAACAATAGCTAAAGGGAATTGCTTGTCGTCATCCGCGAACGGTACCTCAGGCTCTACACTTCAAATGTACTGCGAAAAATGCGATGATAACGTTCTAGAGCGCCGAGTTCTACTCGTCCTAATGCATTTACTTAATTGGATAACATTCGGCTTCAATACTGGAACGCAGCCCATTGCACAAAGGATAGCCCACTGGCGATGTTTAAATTCAGGCAACTGAGGGCGCCGCTTCAACGTGTGGATAAAACGCACGGGATATACCTTCACAGGAACGACCTTCGACTTGCAAGAGGACTGAGCACCTGTGAGCTTGGCAGCACAACAACAGACTTGCACAACGCTTCGGTTCGTCGGGGACGTGCTGGGCAGAGTCATTTCCAAAGCACTGACGAAGCAGAATATTCTATGCCCGAAGAGTTCGGTGAGCCAAGAATATCAACACAGTTAACATGCATGAATACAGAGGTTTCCAGAGAAGAGAAACTTTGTGATGGAAACCCAATGGATTCATCAATTAGTGGACTGAGAATAACATCATATTACGAGTAAATTGTAATAACCAACGTTTCAACCACTTCGAGTAACATTCATCAGTGGTGTTGTAATCGAACTCACATGTTAATGTGATAGGGGGCGTAACGCATTCCTTACAGATGTCGTGTGTGTTCGCAAACTGACTCCTCTAAGACTGTATAGAGTGTAAGTGTAGATGCTTCTGATGGCAGAGGCACGTCGGACTTGTGAGCCATGTGGTGAATAATTCGATCTCTGTGTGTATGTGACATTAGGGACCTCATTGCGTCCGCGTGTGTCTTGCTGGTTAGTTGGCCAGTGTGAATGGGTTGCACGTGACATTGAGGGTGAGTTATTTGGTTCTGTTGGATTTGTCCGTACGCATTGTTGGCTGCATATTCGTTTATCTATCCGTTTGGCTGACTGCGTGTACGCGTGTGTGTGATTGTCCGGGTGTGCGCTACCTGAGCTGTTTTCGTTTGCAAT
>JTDE01001342.1:18184-28391 GCA_014338405.1 Paragonimus skrjabini miyazakii | reverse complement strand
TCGATTGGATTCCAGTGAATAGTCGTTTGTGCGCTGTCAGACTCAATACGTCGGTAAGAGTTTGTCGACGCAAATCAGAAAGGTGTTGCGTATTCATCATATCGGCGTACGCTGCAACGGACTGCTGTTCGGAAGCTACCAAGGATGCGTTCTGTGACGCCCTCGTTGGCCTTGTGAGGGAAACTAAACACTCAGACAATCATACTAGCGGCCGATTTTAATGTTCAGCTTGGTCGTCTTTCTTTGGATGAGAAGCAGCTAGGTGATATGTTTGGTGTCCGGGCACAACGCACTGACAATGGCGAAAGACTGCTGCAGCTGTGCGCATCCCACGGTCTCTATATTTCGAGCACCGCATTTCAACGCAATAATAAGCACTGGGTTACTCGGATACCTCCGTGTGCTTCTCAGTCGTGGGCACAGCTCGACCATATGACAGTCAGTTACAGGTGGCGTCACTCTGTTAAGGACTGTCGTGCCCTTTGGAACAACCACCTGGACGCGAACCATGCCGTTGAGCGTGCCCGTTTCGTTTTGTCGTTTGCCCAGAGGACATACGTTCGTAAATGCATGGTGCTTAACTGGCATTCGATCGATGAGAATGTAAAGAACGCTTACCAAAAGGCGTTGGTGAAGAAGTTACCCAGTTCGAGTCAGATGAATGATCCTAATGAACACTGGGAACAAATCGCCGGAGCTATGAAAGCATGCTGTGAACAGGAGTGTTCCGAAGGAGCTATTCAGTTTCGACAGAACTGAATTTCTGTCACGTCGATAAACCTCCTGAACAAGCGTCGCTCGATCCCAGCTGGTTCTGTATATGATGACCGTCGAAAACTTATACTCAAGCCGACTAAAAGCTTGTGCAAAGACCGTGAGCATTACTTGGTCGAACAGTCGAAAGAGATGGAAAATGCCCTTTTATCTGGGAATAGCAGAAAGCTTTTTCCCTGATCCGTGTTTATACTGGTCGCCGAATCGGTGTAAGTTAGACCATATGTGAAAAAGATGGTTCACTTATTACCAGTCAATCGCGCCGACTTGACAGGTGGGCTGAACATTTTGCAGAGCAGTTCAGCTGGCCTCAACCAGATCATGTGGATGACGGAACCCGATTTGTCAGTTATTGCATTCCAGACGGTCCTCCGTCGGAAGCAGAAGTGGTCCTGGAGCTTAAGTTATTGAAGCATAATTAGGATCCTGGACCAGAACTCTTCCCTCCTTCTCTTCTCAAGGATGGTGGGGAGAGATTGATATCGGAACTGACGCGACTCCTCCAGACGATCTGGGAGACTGAAGAGGTGCCTCGTGAGTGGTGCTTATCAACAGTCATTTCCGTTTTCAAAAAGGGGCCCGAAGTCTATTTGACAACCACAGAGGCGTCAGTTTGATGTCTGTTGCGTCCAAGTTACTCACTCACCTCATTTTACGTCGGCTCACTAAGCCCAGAGAAAGTCAGACACGCGAAGAACAGGTATGATTATGATCCGGTCGAGGGTGCGTTGATCATATTTTCACCTTGCGACGTATCTTGAAACATCGGCACTGTTACACACAGCCGACATTCGTGGTCTTTTTGGATTTAAAGGCTGCTTTCGATTCAGTTAATCGTAACGTTCTCTGTAGCAGTCTCCTTCGCAATGGAGTACCCGAGAAATACGTGAATCTATTGCGATCACTTAATGCCCACTCTGCAAGCAGACTGAGAGTTTATGGACGACTGTCTTGAGCGTTTATCACTTCTAGTGGTGTTCGTCAGGGGTGTCCGATTTCCCCTTTCTGTTCAATTTTGTCATGCACGACATTCTGGAGGTTGCGCTTCGCGAATCCAGTGGACTTGGTGTTGAGCTTCTTCCTGGCGCCAGGTTGACCGATCTGGAGTATGCGGACGACATTTTATTACTTAGCCCCTCTGCCGAAAACATGCAGACCACGCTGGACAGGTTGAGTGACCGAGCTGGTTTGTATGGAATGCGCTCTGCACCTTCAAAGTGTAAATTGTTGCTTCAAGACTGGGGCACTTCAACTCCTACTTTCTTTATAGCCGGTAATCCGCTTGAGACTGTGGACAGTTTCACATACTTGGGTAGAACTATCTTGTGAGCTTGTACTATTGCTGATGAGATATCAGCGAAGATAGCAGAGGCACGAGTCGCCTTTGCCAAACTGCGTCGTCTTTGGCGTCGAAATAACATCCGGTTGTTGCTGAAAGGAAGGGTATATAATGTCTGTGTACGTTCCATTTTGCTGTATGGTTCGGAAACGTGGCCTGTTCACAAAGAAGATATCAACAGGCTTGCTGTGTTTGACCATTTTTGTCTCCGCGAATTGGCCCATATTAAGTGGACTGATCGCGTGAGCAATGTGGCCGTCCGCCGGCGCGTATTCCGGAACGCTCGTGATGCGCGATCAATTGGTCAACTACTCATAGTGCACAGCTTGTGATGGTTTGGTCATGTACTCTCCATGTTACCTGATCGTTTACCGTACCGGGCATTATATAATGAGGCCACCAACAGTTGGGTCAAACCGCATGGTGGTCAAGTAACAACGTGGTCACGAAATAAAGGAAACCTTGACTACCTCATTGAGCAAAATGGGTAGGTATCGCCTGTCTGGATGGGGTGCTCGTGATCACTCAAGCCGCTGGTTAAAGACGTTATTCGAGATGGCGATGTGTCGTAGTCAGTAGCGTACCTG
The DNA here is from genome assembly GCA_014338405.1 of Paragonimus skrjabini miyazakii. Lineage (NCBI taxonomy): Eukaryota > Metazoa > Platyhelminthes > Trematoda > Plagiorchiida > Troglotrematidae > Paragonimus > Paragonimus skrjabini miyazakii. The sequence goes on along the minus strand of JTDE01001342.1, from coordinate 25,691 downwards.
TATCCATACCGCTTAGTTTTCTTTTAATAATGTTCAACCTTTTTAACAACGTTTTCTTCTAGGATATTCCACGTCACTGTTGAGGTGAGCGGCGGCCCGAGCCACAGTACCTTTTGGTCAGGCTCATGGCTGCTATGATGATCATGATGATGATGAAACATTTACTGGTTTGCATTCCAAGAAGCAACGCTCACAATAGGCTTGAGAAAACATTGTTATAGACTGCTGCCTTTTCAGATGAAAGGCGACTAGTGCAAGTTTTGTGATCCCCAGCTTGGTATTCATATCTACCTCAGTTGATTCATGTGTTAAGACCGGTGGATGTAAACCACAAGATTAGTAATGGTTACATGCCCCACCTTAATATGCGGGGATTGCTTGGTATTTTACAGGCATTCATTCTCCCATCCATGACGTTGTATTCCGTCTCTTGGGTTGACGAGTTCTGTTAGCTAAACGGATAAACACCTGCCTAACAACACTCACGGATTGGGGCATATTTAGAATGCATTACTCTCTATCGAGCTGCACAGTAAAGAAAACTGCGGCTAGAAATTCAGGATCTGAAGAACTTTCAATCTCAGCCCGTTTTCAGAAGACGTAGTTGTTCTCGGTCACGCTTTAGAACAAGCTACTGTTTGCAACACATCTTCGGTACAAAGGAGCGAAAGTATGCCAAACAATGTAATTTCCCAACTGTGCCAGCAAGTATTTTCGCAAACATTCCTACCCCTGGTAGTATGTTTTTCATACCCTATAGACATTGCATTCTGAAGATCCTAGGCGCTAAAGTCAGCGTTGTGGTCTAACAAAAGGGAAAAAATTTTGCTTAACACTATTGAGGCTTTGGGCTGGCAGTGAGACTGCGATACCTTTGGTGTGCACTACGTCACACTGGATTTGCGTCTAAGGTATGCTTTCCGCTGGGTGGTTGTTACTGTGGCTGTGCCAAATATATCATGTTCATTAACTTCCCGAGGCACTTTAGCCTAGATATCGATGCAGGCCACCACGGGCTACTGGGTCTTCTGATGAACATTACAACTATGATTTATTTCTTCGTTTTCGGTTCTTGAATCAGTGGTTACTCAATCAATTGGTGATTACATATATCAGGCAATCCTTCGAGAATTCACGGAACTGAATCGCCACCGAACAATCTGTGTGGCGCCGTTATAGATGTGGTTCATCAGATCAGCACAACAGGTCAATCTGTTTTCTAGTAAACTCAAATACTGGCACCGGATGAGTCACGTAGTGCTCAGGCCGACTTCCAGCGCATGGTGGACATGAGTACAGTTATCTTCGAGTACCCGTGAACCTCTTTTTGCACATGGTGTCAGGGAAAACGAAGAGATTATCGGCCCAGCCGAGGCCATCGTGTTTTGGACAAGTTCATTGTGTAGCGGAAAAGCGTCCAGTAAAGCACAATCTTTATTGCCCAACTCGCTAGTTACCATGCCACACGCGCGCTTTTGAATCACAGTTCCATTCCACAACACCCGCCGGTTTCCGCTCACACGTCGTGTGCACTTCTACCCGGTTTAGGTGTGTGATTGGCGCCTTCTATCCGGGGGTTTTCCATCTGCTATTCCTCGTCTGTTGATCCGATTTCGCTGAGCGATAACTTGTCCGGTTGCTCGTGCTGTCCTCCATCTATCCACTGTGGGCTTTGACCATACTCCACAGCCGTGTCGAGATATTCCTGATAGTGTTGGAATAATCACGCTTTCAGTTTGGTCATCCATCCTATTTCGGCTGCCACGTCTCACTAGTTGGTCCGATCTGGTAGAGCGATGACTCATCCGGTCGCCCACGTCGTCCTCCATCCGCTCACTCTGGGTTTTTGAACGCACCTCCTCCCTGTGTTGAGGTATTCCGCCGAGAGTTGGAATGCTCGCACTTCCTGCCTGACAGTCCACCACAATTTTACCTTATCAGTACTTCCAGTCGCACGTCCACAACTACGGTGCTGATCTCCCAAGCAAACCGATGTTTAGCAAAATCGATCTACTTTGTGTCTGCTAGCAACAACCCGTGGCACAGGATGTTTTGCTCAAAAAAGTTACGGTACTCTGTTCGGTCTAGCCCATTTTTTTGTTCCTGCCCTCCGATTTTAGAAATGCTACACATGTTTCAAAATCTGATCATTGAAGTCAATAACCCAATCCAATAATCTAAAATTATTTGTTCTATATTATGACCTGCAAAAGTTACGGTCACTAATGCACTGTATTTCTACAGCTGTTTGTGGATTGCGCATAACAATGCTTTACCCCGCCGCTAATGTAGACTGTCTATAGCCTGGAACTTATCAGCCGGTGTATAGTTACGATGTCATTGCTGTCTTCAACTGGTGCCATCATGTTTGATAACTCGCCAGGATATCCTGGACAAACCTTCCATATTCCTTACGAAGGAAACTCCTTAATACACCGTACAACTTGTCAAACCCAGAGATACGTGCACTGTTGAGATTGACCGAGAATCAAACTGTATGACTTAACATTCATCATAACTTACGACGCCGTACGTTGAAATTATGCACATGTATTTCATTCTTATGGTTGCTTTTTAGCCCTCACTCTTAACGGCCATTTTTGAGGATCCACAATGTAAGCAATCAAAATGGGAACTGGAAAAGGTGGTTTTACAACACACGAGTAAAGAATGAAAGAATACGAGATCGAATAAAAACGGGTATTAATTAACTATGCTACATAGTGACTGATTTTTATGAACACAGGTGCTTTCCACAATATATACGCAGGGGATCAGTCTCCACTTATCAGTTAAAACAGGCATTATTGGTTACTGTGATAGGTCCAGACATATAGAAATAAAGTAATTGACCTAGCTCAACATCAGAGCTAGGTTCGACGCAGTACTAATAACATCCGAACTAAGCAAATAAGGTATTTATCTCTCTAGCGCAATTGTACATCTTATTGTCAACAATGTAATAAAACAACAGTGGTGGGAAGTAGGTTGACTGACAGTCATCACATCCGCCGCAGTTTAAATTAGAGTCAAAATTGTTATGTTATCAAGAAGTTATCGACACCATTCTCCAGTTCTTTGAAATTAGATGAGTTGATAGATTTGATTACACTTTTCAAAATACTTACAAAATTCTCAGCGGCTTCGTTGGCTTGTGGATGTTTCGGTGCAGTGAGCATATGTTGACATCCTATTTTCTTCAGTCAATCTTCTACGCAGTGAAATGAGGGCGATTGTCAGTGACCAACGCACACGGTACTCCTTCCCGATTCGATGTTTCTCACAATGCAATCAGAGTGAAGTCTGCAATCGCTGATGACGTGAAATAAACTTCCGGCCAATGTGAATATGCATCAAGGATAATCAATGCATAGTATTTACCCGAGAATGGACCACAGTAGTCGGCATGTATTCGTTGCCTGGCTTCACAAGTCTTTGGCCAAGTTGTCCCTTTTGCTGGTCGCGATTGCGCCTCGTGTACATACTGAGCACAACCTTTAGTAATGCTCCATGAATCAGCATTCAACTTTGACCACCAACAAGTCAGACGAGTCAGTGATTTCATCTTTTCAATTCCCAAATGATCGGAGTGTAAGTCATCTAGTACCGCGGATCGTAATGTGGGAGGAATAACAGTTCTATCACCAAGACACAATAATCCATCGGGAGTAGCAGAAAGTTCATCTCAACATTTGTAGAATTCAAGTAGTCTTTGTCGGACATCGCGATTCCAACCATTACGTAATGAAGTCGAGATTGCATGATAGCATTTTCGAGTGTCACGACTCGCCAAAGCTAAAAAGTGTGAGTAGCTGAATCAATAAACAGTCTGAGTCAGGTAAACAGACAGGTAAGAAGGTCAGTTACGTGTTGAATCCACGTTCATTCTTAGAAGCAATTCTATAGATTTTGACTTCTTCATTCATTCACTTGGGCAACACGGTTGTCCTATGAATGCGTGGCCGGAGTTCTAGTACTGGTCTTGACTGACTGACGAGCCTTAATTAGATCGGAACTCGAGACTAGTGCTTCTTTTTGAAAGGCACCGACTGGAAAGTCTTCGGAAATGCGACAGCTGCGATCAGTTGTGGGTGATGTTCAATCTGTATGAAAACTGAAATCTACTATTACTCATTAGCATTCAGGATCTCTTGTCCATGTGTTTCTGTGTTGTAAGTAGGTTTTATTGAGGTTCGCTTGGTGCGTTTGAGTAAGGTTATTTTACCACAGTCATTTTGTCGTTCCATGTCTCATACTGTGCCAAACGTTGAATTCGATGAAGCATGATTGATTTAGTTGTAGAAAGTCGGTTGCGAATTTGGTTTTATTCTGAGCTTTGTTGAGTGCACTGAACGATTGATATTATTGTGGTGATTGTCACTGAACCTATTTCTCATCACTGTTGTTTTATTACATTGCTGACTATGAGTTGTACAATCGCGCTCGAGGGATAAATTACTTGCTTTGTCTAGTTCGGTTGTTATTACTATTGCGTCGAAGCTAGCTCTGGGGTTGAGCTAATTTAACTACTTCATTTCTGTATTTCTGGAAGCATCACAATTGGCGTCGCGGACTTCTGCAAATTTCTACGATGGATTCCTGTCCACTTGAAATTCTCAATATTCATAATTCGTCGAGAGAAATCGAGGACTATTTCGAACGCTTCGAAATATGGTGTCTCACAGGCAAAAGATGAAAACGGAAAAGAAAGTCACTCACTTCCTCACCGTAACTGGTAAATATGCGTACAAATTGGTGAAAACTTGTCATTTCCTGATTCACCGATTTCTCTTTCTTACAAATCCTTGAAGAAACTGCTGCTTTCACATGTCCAACCTGTGAACTTTGAAGCAGCTGACCGAGCTAAATTCCATGTGCTCGTGAGAAAAGAAAATCAGGATATCAGACAGTTTATCCTCGAAATTCAGACTCAAGATGCTCGGTGTAATTTCGAATACCAATTACATACTCAACGCCATGACCGTTTGATTGCTGTAATAAATTTGCGTGATCTACAACAGAAGCTTTTGCTGCTTCCGAATTCCACTTTCCAGTGAGCTAGAACATTATGCGAACAGTATCAGGATGTCAAAGCTGTTTTGAAAAATGAACCGTTGGTTTTATACAACAACAACGTGAGACGGTCAGAAGGTCAGCATAGGCGGCTGTCTGAAAAAGTAAATACTGGAAATGCTATTGATAATAATCGCCCTGCATCTGATTCAAATACTACCCGACGGCAGGATTACTGTAAGTTATGTGGTAGCAACCACTCTCGATTGACTTGTCGATTTCGTAACGCTAAGTGCCACAGGTGTGGTCAAATCGGGCACATTCAATCCGTTTGCCATAGTTGAAAGTCCTCTTTTACACAGTCCATTTGTGACGATGATAACTTGAGTTCTGACTTTCAATTCATTGCTCTTACTGTGGTTTCTACTAATTCCGTTGATTCTGCGCACCATATAGCACAATCGTTCACTTATTGGTGGTCTCCAGCATTCCTTCATTGTTGACACTAGTTGTACTGAATCTTTCAATTCTGTCGCTTGCATGAAGCGTCTAGAACATTCTGTTGTCTTGAAACCTGCTAACATGTCGGTTAGGGGGATTACTGGACATGCTTTACCTATTCTTTGCAAATGTGAACTTTCAATCACAGATGTGCAGTCCGTCACTTATTCATGTTCATTTTTTGCTATTAAGTCCGGTCCGTCCATTATCGGTCTTATGTGTATGAAGATTTTGAAGCTCTCTCTTATATTTTCCGTTAAATCTCCTGAGACTGAAAGTACCGTTTCTGAGTTTATTTCAGATTTGCAGTCAGTTACTGAAAGAGTATCTGCAATCGATCCGGCGCAAACAAGAATTCCTGAACGTGTGAAAAAGAAGCAACCTCAACACTACTGCTAGGGCTTCCATTTGAACTGCGGAGGAGGTGGTGATTGTCACTGAACCTATTTCTCATTACTGTTGTTTTATTACATTGCTGGCTATAAGTTGTACAAATGCACTCGAGGGATAAATTACTTGCTTTGCCTAGTTCGGTTGTTATTACCATTGCGTCTGGGGTTGAGCCAACTCAACTACTTCATTTCTGTATTCCTGGAACTATCATAATTATTTTCTTTTCACCTAGAGAATGCAGTTTTGTTTTCTGAATTTTACAATTGCCTACACTTATCTTAAATTCTAATGTAAACACTGGTCTCATCCGACTGGCACCTTCACAATCAGGCATGTTGCGATCCTGCCTCGCAAGGAAGATCTGGTTTGGTGCACGGCGCACTAAGTCGTTTTCTCAGGTATGAATTTACCAAATGCGAAATGTAAAAACGCCGTTGAGAGGAGAGACCGAACATTTTTTACACGAAATATACAGAGGGCGATAGAAATGGCGCCGGCACGTAAATCAACTAGAAAGACTAGAGACCGGCCGTCGACGAGCGAGCAAACCGGAAGTATGTGACACAGGCGTGTGTTCGGGTTCGCGCCACAGTCACTGGCGTGCCTACAAACAGTCGGACAGCATGCATCATGCAGACTTTCTTAATAGCCTAGTTACAACATACAACTAAACGTTTTGGAACTATTTCAAACGGCATACCGCAGGCAGGCCAGTGAAATCTCCAGTTCGCTACACAGCTCCGTCCTAGAGGGGTACTGTGACAACAACTCTTCGATCCTGATGAGAACAACTGAGACTAGTTACCCTTGGTGTGATCTGGTTCTAGGCATACAACCTGATATCTAATCAGCCTACAACTGATAAGACAATTCCAAGATTCCGCAGATGGAGCAACATTAATGCCCACAGTTCCTAGCCAGCTCCTACTCCAATATCCTCCCTTACATTTGCCGAAACAACCTAAAAAAAAATGTTCCAGTTGGGATGTCCATTGAACGCTCGCAAACGACGTCAAATACGAGGTCACAGATGATCGCGCTCGATTGTACCATATGCGTCATTCCGAGTGGGACAAGAAATGCAACAGAAAGTGAAAAGAAATCGGCTGAGTAACGATACAAACATAAATGACGTGCTTGTTGGAACTGATCCAACAGATTAATACCCAGTCTGTGTTCACCATCGAGAACCGACTGACAGTGAAAAACAAGGACTCAGCGCGTGGACCCTCGTGTATTAGTATCGACCCTGGAAAATAGTGTACAGAGAAAACACGTCAAGCTAGCGAGGCACGGAGCGAGTTGTGATTGTAGCCCCGGGACGGATATTACAAAAGAAATAGCTTGACTAAAACAAAAGTGGGTGAAAAACCGAGATCATCAAAAATTTACAAGTGAATGCGACTATCAAAAGTATCATTTATTATAGCCGCTACATAGCTCTCCCCCAGAAGGCTAGTAACTATTACAGAAGTCCTCGTTATTGCAGAGAGAGAGGGAAAAATATATACATATAATGTCTTTCTGGTTTATCAGAGTTACAGAGTGATACACATGAAGAATTGTGACCGTTTCAATGAAGGCCAGGCACACATACTTG
>JTDE01001342.1:0-18084 GCA_014338405.1 Paragonimus skrjabini miyazakii | reverse complement strand
CTTCGTTATTCCACAGAGAGAGCGAAGACAATATACATATAATGTCTTTCTGGTTTATCAGAGTTACAGAGTGATACACATGAAGAATTGTGACCGTTTCAATGAAGGCCAGGCACACATACTTGTGCCGCGCATCCAAGTGTGGCTGACAACAGACACCTCGCGACTATTAATAAATTCAACGACGTAATACATCTGGAAAGGTCACTCTGTTTTCTTCAATAATTGCAACTTGAACCATCAGTTCTCCAGATGATTGCAAAAATTGGATACAATGACTATGATTTTATTGATTGCAATACAGGAACAATTACAAATTCATCATATTGATATAAATACACGCGTTTGCAAATTATGTTGACAATGCGCTTAACACTGGTGATAGGTGGCAGTGACTTTGCACGGAAGATATAAAGGACTGAGGAAGAACATCCGTGATTACAAAACCCGACTACAGATAGGAAAGATCGATACTGAACGTCGTGTGACTGACGGTTATCAATTAAATAGAGTCGTTTGTGAATAGTAACACAGTCATCCGGCTTGCTGCATGACAACAGCAAGTTGACCCTGAGCATGAGAGATTGTTGGTGAGTAGCGCACTTAACCGGCAAGAAAATATCATCTTGTAACACATCTATATCTACTATCTTCGTAGAGATCGTGTGTTCATATACACGGTTGTGCACCTGTACTTCCGTTGACTTCGGCCTTTTTACAAACCGCTTCACTTGATACATGAAACTCTCAAATGGAAATGACCAAAACATGTGCAATGGACCGAGTTTTTCAACATCGTCACACAAATGAGTTAAGCAATGCACATCATATACAGCTTCATCGTCACCAAACAAAATGGCAAACTGGTTAACGAACTTCAATATCAGGTAACGGACGATGTGAATAAATGATATATATGAAGGGGTGGGAAAGGATGTATATGGATAAGAATAGATACAGAAAATTTTCATAAGAGTCGTTTCGTAAACACTTTTTAAGGACAACCGGTCCCAAATACAGAAGAAATTGCCTGCACTCGGTGGCTTTCCACCTTTCAGGTGAAACAAAGAAACAACATTTTCGGGGAAAGTCCATCGTGAGACACTTGGATACGACGGACAAGTTGACGTCAATAACCTTCTGCATACTTGCTGAAAGGCGAACAACAAGAACGATATCGGATAAACGCCAAATCCTGACCAAGCGCTTAACAACTCCCAGGAATACTAAGTGCATGTCGTCAAGGGGGAATTATGACACCATGTCAATAGGAAGTTCAGTTAAAGGAGTTAAACCGATGTGATGTTCATCGTCAAGTTGTCTCCGAAAACTGGAATTCATCCTTAGTTCTCTCACAGATACCGAAAAAGCCATTCGTCTACTTACATAATACACAGCTCCGTGCGTGCACTTATCGCAGCCGTGGTAGCCGTCGAGACCTTTGACTTTACGTATCAGGCAACGAGCAGGTGTATCACAGGTAATCGACTGAAGCGTTACAAAAATTGTTATTCCGAGTGCTTCTAGGTAGGCCCCATTCGTCGGAATGTCTTTGGTCTCTGTGACAAAATCACCCATATATAGATCTAAAGGCTCCGGACGGCCACCGCCACAATACGATCCAATCACAAACGAACAGCTAACAAACGGCCAAATAATACGACCAAGTATAGGCCACATCTCAGTGCTTGGGTAATCAAAAAGAGGCAGCCCATCGACGTTATCTTGCAAAGTTAATCGGTCCTCGTCTTTTAGTTGATGATTTTATGTACAATTTGTAGGCAGTTGTGAGGTCCAATGTGCACGTACGGACCCTTGAGAAGCATCTTCTTTGGGCACGTCCTTGGAGTGTTGCGCACAGTTTTTGGATCTAAACGCAATTCAGGAACGAGCGGCTCCAATAACGTGATGAGCAGCTTCAGATCAGCGGCCGTGAGGGACTTCGCGTAAATAGAGAATAATCTCACTGCGTCAGGAATAGATGAAACTGTTACCGCAGTATCCACTATAACAAGTGAATATGTTGTCCACAGAACACACATGAACCGTGCGGATTGCGTATCGCCTCAACAGATGAGGCTGGATACATGTCCCTCACTACCTGATCATCTTCGTTATCTTCAATTTGAAATAAACAACAAAGTAAGGGACTACCAGGTTTCTCTGATGGAATAATTTCATTCTCCAAGGTGACAGGGATAGTAATGGAGGTAACACCGGCAAAACTGATGTCAAGTCGTAGACGTTCCCGCCGTATTCGACGATATATAGTGAAACGACAATACAGCCTTCGCCCGTAACTCATGGTGCATTAAAAAAGTTTATTAACCAGATGGCTACACGGAGTATGAAGATCCAAAAGTGAAACATCTAGGTGAAAATTGATCTTCAGGTCAAGTTGTAACAAGTCTTCACTGAACAATAAAAGTAGGTTATATTACACAAACATTCAGAGTGACATGACATATCGTTATCTAAGATTATCCATAAAACGTCACAAAAAACAACAGTGTGAAAACCGACCAAACCAGAGGCACGTGACAAGCAAATGACCCAGAGCCATCGAACTAGCCTGAGTGAACAAAATTTACCCTCAAATGGCAACCACCTATTCCGTAGTCAAATATCCATCTATTGCAATGAAAAATGTCTTTCTTAGGTTATTCGTAATCAGTATTCAACCACAAAAGTGGTCCCATGATAACATGCCGTTCACCGAAGTTTCTCATCCTTGGTTGGTCAGTGGAGTAGGAAAGACAGGCTAACACCTGGTCTACATGTGGCCTACTTGGCCGAGTGGGCCGCGTGTTTACTGGGTAATGACGTGTGGTGGAGAATTTCAAAGTTCTGGGGAGGGTCGGTCGGAAAAGTGGCCGCTGCGCTGGAAGGATTCTTTTATTTACGTTATTTGGTTTTCGGTGCATTTCTTCTCTATCGCAGCGGGCTGCTCAACCCTAAAAACTCTTTAGAGAAAAGGGGGTTAGGTCTGTCCAGTGCTGTACAATAGTTGGCTGGAGCTGTCTCTCTACGCACCAAGTTCGGGTAGTCTGAAAGGAGAAACACTGTGAAGTACCCGCACGACTGGCGGAAATGGATAACTCACCGTGTCAACGTATCCGGTCGACTAAATGATTTCACGGCCAACGACATTATAGATCCTTGTAGTGACCAGCGATCGTGTGGCTTCTCTAAGGATCCCGGCTGCAACCGTGTTTTCCTTCTTGTTTGTTCTGTATGCAGGATTCCGTGTACGCGTGCTATAGGAGGCCTGATATGAACTCAATGCCACTTTCTTCAATCGTGTAACTAATTGCATGTAGCCGAATGCTTGCTAATTTTCTAACGACTCGTCTATTTTTCTATTCTTTAAGGTCGTTCGACCTACCCTTTTCGAGCGTTGTTTGACGCACTCGAAGGTTCCGCGCACTTTTCGCTTGGCGCGCTTTTGAGTGCCGCCGAGTGGGCTGTGGCCCGCCTCGTGCTTCTTTTCTTTCTCCTCTTTGTTGCTGCCCTTAGTCCCATACTAGACTAGAGCTAGCTACTTACCATATTTCCAAGCATCGCTGGAAATATACGGTGTGTTTCTAGACCCCATTGCGTCCTCTAGTTCCATGCCCGTTGGGATTGTGTTTCGAAAGGGGGTTTAAATTGTCAGTGGACGAGGGTCTACCGCATACCCACTTGTCCACTACAAATTGGTGAGTCCGAACATTGATCCACTTTCTCTCAGCTCTTTCTTTTCGGTTCACTACAGACTGGTGAACCCCAATAATGATTTTTTCAGTGCTTTTCCTTCAGTCGCCATCAAAAACTGGTCAACCTTATTAATGAGCATTTCTTTTATGAACGTTGCGCAGCTCCCTACCAAGACGATTATGCCTAGAGGTAGAGGGAGCAGGGGTTGGGGTTACGGGAGTTGCAGGGGGTTCCGGGGACGGAACGCTTTTTGCTGGCACCACATGGCGAGGTGTGCCCTGGGAAGTGTCGCCAAGGATTCTTTCCTCTGTCGATGTCAGAGTTACGGGTTGGATTGTGAGAGGCCTTTCGTCGAAGATGCTCGATCTAAGGGTCAGTGGCTTGCGCGGCTACCATGGCTGCCAACTCGATGCTATTGTCAGTCGATGCGCTGAGGTTATGGACGCGGGAAAGAACGTCCACGACAGAGTTTTCGGTACCTGATACATGTCGTATATTAGTCGTAAACTGATAAATATAGTCTAGGTGCCTAATTTCTCTTGGGGAATGCCTGTGGGATGAAGCGTTTAAAAAATATATTAACGGCTTGTGGTCAGTGTAAAGCGTGAGGGTCCTGCCTTTTACCGAATGCCGGAAGTGGCGGACACCTAAGTAGGTTTCCAGCAACTCTCTACTAAACGTGGTGTACCGAGGTTTCATGGGTTGTGTGCGTTTGGAGAAGAAAGCTAAAGGTTGTCACTGCTTACCAACGAATTATTGTAACACAGTGCCGACAGCTGTGTCAGAAGCGTCGGTTACGGCTAACAGTGGTGCGTTTGAATCAGGATAAGCAAGGAAAGCTATGTCGGCGACCGCATCCTTGAGTTCAATGAACACAGTGCGTGCTGCCTCAGTTAGCTAGAATTGGCGTTCACCTCCATGGGGAAGATCAGTCATTGGCTGAACTATATGCGCACAACGAGATATGAAACGTCGGTAGTGGTTGACGAGATCACTAAAATGATGAAGTCGCCTAAAAGAATTTGGCTCTGGGTATTCACGAATGGCCTCCACCTTATCCGTGAGTGCAGCGATTCCATTTTCTTGATATCTTGTGACCCGGAAATTCTATTGTGGCCTTACCTGGTTCGCACCTAGTGGAATTGACTATGACGCCGTGTTGAGTCAAACGTTCCTGCAGGGTGCGAAGAAGCGCAAGGTGTTCCTGTTTTGAAGAGCTAACAATTAAACTATCATCTAGATAAGGGTGGACAAATCCCAAACCGCGCATCACTTCATGAATGAAGCGTTGAAAAGTTTTGGCCGCGTTTCTCAAGCCAAATGGCATTCTGAGGAATTCGAAAAGGCCAAAAGGAGTCATTACTGCAGTTTTGAGGATATCGTATTTGCCTACCGGGATCTGGTGATAACCACGTACTAAGTCTGTCTTGCTGAAGATGTTTTCCGTGTAAGCAAGTACTTAAATCATGCATTTTCGGGATTTAGTATTTGTATTTGGGACGGTTGCTTTGTTGAGCCCGCGGCAATCACCGCATGGGCGGCAATCACCGCATGGGCGCCAATCACCTGACTTCTTGGGGACCATATGCAGTGGTGAGGCCCATGGACTTTCGGAAGGGCGTATTGTTCCCAGTTCGAGCATGTGTTCATACTCTGCCCTGGCGAGTTTCAGTTTGTCGGGTGCCAACCGGCGAGGCCGTGCTGAGACGGGGGCTCCCTAAGTGCGAGTGTGATGGGCGACATTAGATGTCACCGTCGGGATATCGCTCGATGTACGAACAAGCTGTGGGAACTCGGTGAAGAGATCCACAAATTGTCCAGGGGCGGTGGGTTGAGCGTATATGGGCGTTATGGCCACAACTGTTGCGTGCGTTCCAGGTATGCTTAGCCTGGCGCTGGAATCGATTAACAGTCGGCGTCTCGTATCGACCAGAAGGTCAAAATTCCGGAGAAAATCGATTCCGATTATCGCAAACGGCACCGTGGCAACTGTAAACACCCAGCGGAATGTCGGCCGGAGGCCTAAATTAAGAGTTAATGATCGCTGTCCGTATGCGGTTAAAGGAGTGCCATTTGCAGCGCAGGGCTGTGGGCTGCATGGGCTTGGCACTCCGCCCTTTGTGGACGAAAATACGCTAACCTGCGCCCTGGTGTCGACCAGGAACGTGTGCCCGGTTTCTACATCCCATACAAAAATTAGGCTACAGGTGGAGTCAGCGCCGACGGCATCATTTGCCGTTAGAATTCGACTGTTGGGTTTGCATCGCCTTGATGACTCGTAGGTGCAGGGTTTGGTGCACCGCTTGGTTCGGTTACCAAAACGACCAACAACATTCAGCTTTTGATTTCAGTTTGTGTCGCCTTGGTAATATATCAGGTCGACAATCTGAGGAACGGTTTGAAATTTTTTTCCCCAGATCATTCTGCAAGGCTGCTATTTCTGCTCTTAGAGCCTCAATGTCTGTTGGACCACGTTCGGTGGTAACTGCATTGTCGGAACCGCGCATGCCTACTGTAAGACGTAAATTAGAGTGTGATACACTCGAGCAACTCAGCAGTGGTTGAAAACACTCCACTTCTTGATGAGCGATTTTCGCTGTCTCGGCGAGAGTTTGTGAACGAGCAACTGAAACTATTGCTTGCGTTGCTTCTGGCAATTTGCTAAGCCAGAGTTCCCTGATAAGGGATTCGTCCATTTGCGAGTTGCCGATGACTTGCTGCATCTCTGCTAGCAATGTTGAAGGGCGTTTCTCGCCTAGCCTAAAGTCATGAACAAGTTGTTGCGCCCGAGTCTTTTCACAGGATGTCATTCGCCTATTAACTACCTTTTTTAAGCATCGTACTTATGCTCCACCGACTGGTTTATTATAACATCGCGAAGCTACATGGTGGCTTCACTAGGGAGCCTGGCTAACAAGTGACAGAATCTTGGTTGATCAGACAAATTTCCGTTGTTAGAAAATTCTGCTTTTAAGTAATCAAACCAAGGAAATGGGTCAAGTTCCAAAAAAGGAGGGACCACTAGCGAATTTGTACCTATGGAGGGGCTGTCAACTTTCGTAGATAACATCATAAATTGGGTATCGATTACGCGGTTATGAGCTATCAAGAGCTACTAATGAATTCGAATTGAGAAAATATATAAACAAACGTATACACGAAAAGAGAAAAACAACTGTTTACGCGAACGTCGAGAAAAATAACAAATATGCGAAGGAACGAACTTACCAAGACGCAAAATGGGACTGTTGCGAAATGATCAAAAACTACGGGCTCACCAATTGTTGGATCTGGTCCAACAGATTAATACTCAATCTGCGTTCACTATCGAAAACCGACTGACAGTGATAAACGAGGACTCAGCGCGTGGACACTTGTGTATTAATATCGACTCTGGAAAATATTGTTCCGAGAAGACATGACAAGCTAGTGAAGCACCCAAGTAGCAAAACGTCAGGGGCCCGCGCGGGCTCCACGGGGGCTTTGGCGGGCACTGGAAAAAGTTTGCGAGCGAAGCTTTTCCTGCCTTCCTACTACTGGCGATTTTACTCACAACAATTTGGGTACACCTTTCCAACGCTTTGGAAGCTTCTCAACCCCCCTTAAAAAATGTTCAACAGAAATCCGCGTAATAAATGAAATTTATATTCTACCTTTTCATAACATTTTCGATTCGACTCGTTCACCTACTCCGGAAACAAATTTGTCCACCAGAACCGTTAAATCACATTCACCGGCAACCCGATTTCTCCCATTGCATCCATGGATAATCAGAAAAGAGAAGGAATAGAACGAATAATTTGGTGCAAGACAAAGATGCAAGGATGAAGCAGATATAGCATATTTCCGTAAATAACCGAGATAAGGCAAAAGTGAAACATAACAATCTTGCGGTATTCATTCCAAGCATTCTAACGATACTAAGGATATTTGCCAGTTACTATCGAATAACTAGGATATGCCTTGCTGAACTTCTACAAAATTCCAGCATGAACCACAATAATACAGGTTGTATGGGTGCGTTTGAAATTCCTTATCTTCATAAATACTTTAAGTACATCGGAAATAATATAACGATCGGAAAGTACTCTCTATGTTTTGCAAAAATATATACGAAACACGTTTATGTCATCTGTACCTTGAAATAGGAGAAAAACATTCAATTTTCTCCAAACCTAGCGCACGGACCACCACAGCGCAGCCGTGATAAAATGCCTGAAATTAGGAGTGCGCTTAAACAAACATAAGGAAATTTGATGAAACTAATGCACAATTTTTTAAAGTGGGATTAACTGACTTTTACTTTTGTCGTAATGAACTGTTTGGATTTTTATTTTCCACAATTTACTCAGTGCCCGCCGAACCGCGCGTGATACCGGCACCTGACGATGGGTATTGTGCTACATGGGTCACGGAGCGAGTTGTGATTGTAGCCCCGAGACGGATTTTACAAAAGGGATGGGTTAACTAAAACAAAAGTAGGTGAAAAACCGAGAACATCCAAAATTTACAACAGAATACGACTATGAAAAAGATCATTTATTACAGCCGCTACCTGCTCAAGTAAATTTCGTACCAACAGAAAAACGAACGTTTTAGTATCTAGGATGGTCAAAAGCAGTCGTATTTTTGATGTTTTACCAACAATTTTTGCGACTGTGCTGATACATACAATCCTACCGTTCTACGAAACGCTTCGGCCAGCACACGTCTTTTACAGAACGAGTAGTGATCAATGACGGGGGCGTCAGGAGTTTCGGGACAGGCTCATCCAACCTACTAATGGGAGAGTCAGCAAGCATGAGCTGGGTAGCGGACGAGGAAGACATTGACTGTGAGAGCGTGTCAAAGAAGTCATAGTAAGCTGGCTCAAGATGGTCGCTGGGGAAGGTTTCCCGTTTGCTTAAGCAATCTATGCTATACACACGGTCACTTCTTTGAAGCACCTTGAAAAATCCGTCGTATGAACGTTCGACGGGACGTCGCTGCCCATCCACGCGTACGGAGACATGCGTACATTGATGGAGGGCGTTCGGGATGAAAACCTTAAGGGTCTGTTGCCGGGTGTCCGTCGAATGGAAACGACGCTTCTAGATGGTGAGCTGTTTGGCAAAAGCGGCATCGTATATAGAGTGGTCTGTGGCGATAGAAAAATAATCCCTAGACAAACCGTTGGTCGTAAGGTAGTTCGGCTCTGGACTCCCGAAGGTGTTGCTATTGGTAGAGTTTCTATCCAACGGATTGAATCGACTGCACTAAGCAGTGCTTTTAGCGGTCGAAGGAAGCGTTCAACCAATTCACTTATAACATGATGGTAAGCCGTGGAGCGGGAGCGGTGGCATCCTAAGCAGCGCAGTGCTTCCGCAAAGCAACCAGTCCCAAAATGCGAACCATGGTCGGTTGTCAAACTGGCGGAACAACCATATGATGCAACCCAGCGTTCGATAAAAGCGCGCGAGATAATTTCGGCGGCAGCGTTGAGTACTGGGCAGCTTTGGGCAATCAAGTGAAGCGATCGATTATCGTGAGAAGATAGGACATACTGTCAGATGGTAGCAGAATACCAACGATGTCTATGTGTTCACGAGACATACGTGAGGAAGTATTTAGATATCGCTTTATTGCGGATGATAAAGGATGATGAATTTCAGCCTGTTAACAGGCTGAACAAGCGGGCGCCCAAGTTCTGACGTCCTTTTGCTTACCGGAACAAACGTATTATCGAAAATGACCCTGGCCGTGGCCCGGATGCCACGGTGGGCAATGTCGTGTAGTGTGTCAAACCACGTAGTCGGAAAAAAATAGGAACCACTGGACGTGGATGTCCAGTAGGAGTATTGCAAATAATAGTGCCTGAAAATGCCGGCAAAGGCTGTTCCGTCAGACGTAGAGCCGACTTCTGGCAGAAAGTGCAGAAATCAGTTTCCAAACGTTGTGCGTTCCCCGTAACTTTCAAGTTGACTGAGTCGTGACCAACTAATGCGGATACTCGGGATAAAACTGCCAGGAACGTGGCGTATATCTGACGCAAATTGAGATACGAAGTCTGAACGCCGAACTTCGCGGTGTAAATGTCTCTCGGACCTACAGCAGAAGGCAAAAACCAACAATCCGTGGTCGGTGAAACTCACAAACTGGGTTCATTCGAGGACATGTTGAGGGTGAAGAACGGCCGATTAGTTTGCTAACAACTCACGACCGAACGTGCTATACCTTGTTTCAGCCAAAAGTAGACGTGTGGAAAAAAGCGAGCGGTTTCCACAGTTCATCGACGGACTGTTGTACCAAGGCGCCGACCGCAGTCAGACGTAACAGCAGCTATAATTATTTCCACGGCTACGTGGAAACGATGTAAAATGACGGCTGTAGCTAATGCACCCTTACTTCGCTCGCGTGATTTGGTGGCTGTCCCTGATAACCCTACGTCTCCGCTGACAAGGCCCCGGAGTAGATTGGTTGAAGGCAGCATAGACTGAGCACAGTGTAGAATGAGCCGTCCATAATAGTTAAATATTCTGTTAACGCGACGGACTGGACATCTATCAAAATCGTGCTTCGAATCTAGGTGCCACGTAGGAGTTTATGATGCGTTCTTTACAATTTGTTGGTTTTTGACATAGATCTTGTCTGTCCTAATCGTGCCGCCGTTTGTTCTCCAGTGCACCACACGGACGCGATTGTCGACACCCTTCACTAAACTATGTGCGACGGCCTTGGGCTACACGCCTACGGATTGGGTGCCTCCAATCTGTAGAACAGGGTTACCAACCTTCGTCCAACCTTCCTCCACTTATAGCACGCCTGGATGGAGGGTAGTTATTCCCTAGGTCAGCATCTCCAAAACATACCAGCCAGGTTTTGAGCCTGCATACATCCTTTCGTGCACTTTTCCAGCGGTGTAATATGATTCCACACCTAAGAAGTTGGACCCGTTATCACTGTAAATAATTTTTGGCACAACTCAACCGACAACCACCCTCAGTAGAACCATTAAACTTGAGTCTGAGAACGTCGATTTTGCCACTTCCAAGTGTATACCTCCTTTCCATAAACCAGTGTAAAGATAGCCATATCTTAAACAAATGCTCCTTCCACTCCGTACCTCCAGAGGTCCGAAACTCCACTCCACAGGCTGTAAACAGCACGCCGCCGAGTATTGTGCGATCAACGGGAAACGAGACCATCACATGCTGGCACGGCTTTTCCGACAACATCTTACACTTCGTGTATTTCAGCAGCACGCGGTGCACACTAGCCATACCCTCAAAAATCTAAAATCTCCTTCGGATGGACGATAAAACGTGACTAGCTCTCACGTGATCTTCAATCTCATTATAGTGTCCGATGGCCATATCCGTAACGCTCCCACGGGGCGACCGTATCATCATTCGAGTACCATGGGATGGCCTGGGTGAAACCCTTCTACCTAAACATAAGGCACCGTTTATGGTGACAGGCTTTATTCGGGCCAATTAACCCCATCACCCTTCGGATTGTTCTGTACAGTTCTTATTTAAGACACTCTGCTGCTCCAGTCAAACGATATATTCACACGCCAGATCCAGTTCTACCTCACGTAAACGACCCAGCATAGTGGAACGCCGTTGACCAGCCCTCACACAAATAAAACAGTTCGTGAAACGTATTAGCCGTGATATCAAACGGAGCAGTATGTTCCAGTATGAGTAACGTGAAACACGTCCCACCTATCATTGAGCGCTACTACCGCTGGTTACTGCCAGCACCCTGATTGGTTCAAGTTCCTTTGTTTGAAGCCGATTGGGCAGCTTGTCGGGTAGCCACGAACTCCCACGACCCACAGAAATGTCGGACAATTCAGCCAACTGTGCATTTCTTGAGAACAAGCATCAACAGTTCTTCGCGAACCTGCATTTGTCAGATCTAACTCAGACGGAGCGTGTCGCCATTAACAGCACTGTAAATAGTCGCGAATTAGATGAACGCAGTTGGCTACGAATGTACCGAACCGACAAGAGGTGTTTTTTAAATACTCTAACACGATGTCGGAGTCTGTTCGAAGTGTGGTGTTGTCAGATGTTAGCTTGAGTTCATTCAATATAAACCTCATAACTACGGCGTCCAAAAGTGCGGCTATATTTCTAACCTCGAGATAAACAAAGACTTAAAGGTGTGTCCCTGGATTTTCCTATCGGGTAGCAGCAAAGAGGCTGCAGTCTTCCAAGATATCACTCAGATAGAAAGAAGCTTCACAGACCGTCTCGGAGGCTTTGAAAACATGCATAACTCCGAGCGCGTCGGCGTCTTCGCTTGGAGTATGATACAACGTGGTACAACAACTGGGCCTGTTGTCGCTACGCCTCGATACCATTTTTCTCATTCTCCTCGGTACTTTTCCTCTGTCCCATCCGATACTCGCGTTAAATAAGCATCAGAGTAATTCCGGTCATGAAAAACAAGTGCGGCAATAAACCCCGACGTGTCGTATGCTCGCGCAATACAGGCCAAGCAGTAGTCGATGCGAGAATTCCCGTCCACAATTTGAATGGCCTGCGTGCTAAATCGATTTTCATTATCCATTTCTGACTTCCTGAACACAGGAGGGCAAAGAAGTAGCCCAAACTGGATAGACCAAAATCTCATACGTGTCCGATGGGCCAGACATTGCATCATCGCTCCACCAAAGAAAGCTCGTTGCCCACCTGTTCCTTCCAGAAACCATCACTTGTGACAGTATTCTCTCTGTGCCTAATGACATGGCTGCCAAAACCTTGAGGAATCGTAAAAAACACCCACTAAGTTGTTCGCCAAAACTGGCCTTCGCAGCGGGATTTTTCTCAAGGGGATTTCTTCGTATTTCGCTGCACTGTTGGACACAACGCGAACCTTCCCAGGCTTATATTGATCCAACACCGGATTTTATGGCAGATGCCACTGGCAAAGGGTTCCGTCCTCGCTGGTTTCAATTCTCGATGTATAACCTCTGCTCAGATGTACCTTAAAAGTCTCTCTATATTTATGCGCCAATTCCGTGTTGTGGGAAAGTCTCTTACCTAGTAGAACCCTAAGTTTCTGAGCCATTCATCAATTATCAGTAAAGCTTACATTACCAGACCGCCAGAGTTAGCCAGTCTCCTACCAACCACCCTAGGGCGTTGCAGTAGACTCCACAATGCGCGTAGTTCGTTGGTGATCACAAGGGTTAGTTACCTCATCAGACAATCTGCACTCGACAAACTCTATTTCGAACATGCACTAAACAAGTCGTTCTAGCTCAGCACCATTCAAGCAATGAACTTCAGCCTTGCCGTTTTTTGATAGTGACATGGGGCCTCGCAGTCTAACCCAAGGTGGTTTTCACAGCGAATGACTGACATCTACGCCTGCCCGCTGATCTATTACCCAACGTGCCTCTGGCATATTGTAGCTTATTACTAGGCCAACTTTTTACTCTTCAACGAGATGGTTGCAGACCGACCAAGTGAAGCCTACTCTGAACGTCTTTCCGGGTTATGGTTTTCGCTAGTTCAATCGGAAGACCGCTGACAGTGAAGGACTTGTTGATTCTGATCCTACTCCCATTAACCAAAGACTCAACTTCCAAACTCAGCTGTTGACACTTAACGGTAACCGCCTCAATTACTGTACAAACGTTGAGCATTCGCTCGCTTGCGGACAGTCCTGGTCTTTCAGATGGAGACCTATAAATGAGTATGGTATCAGAGCCGTTGTCTAAAAAGGCACACATCTTGATTGTTTAGGTCATTGCCTGAGGTGAATAACGACTGTCGTGTGTTTGTTGGAAAGTCAGTGACCACGTTGCCTATCTTCATTTAGTCCCTTCTCGTTGACCCTTCTTCTTACATTGAAAATCTTTTCGGTGAAAATTGCAAGCCTTCTTTGCAAAGACTGATAAGATCACTCAAGTTAAGAAAGCGAAAAACATTTTCTTTCTCGAAAGTTGTTCTTTATGTACTACTAAATTTTGATATCGTTCACTTGAGGAAACGTGTTCTCGGTCAGTTTTTTCGTCTTCAATTGTCACTGCTGAGCCATTGTTAATGTGTATCCTGGCTTCACTCGCACTTCATCACTCCGGCCGTTGTATTTTGTTGTCTTCACGTGAAAGGCTGGTCTCGGAACTGCTGAATGTGAAGGACTCAGTATCGAGATTTGTTATCTTCTTCAGTTTAGTTTATAAGTTTCGTATACCTCAGCATCCTGTAAATAAGAACATCGCGTTTACGACAGTCGATTTTGGACCGTAATTGATCGCTCAACGGGCTTGGGATTTGTGGACATTCACTGCGTTATCGACGCGATCATTCTAGATCCAGCCTATGGACAGACGTTGCAAGCGGAATAAACATTGCTTGAAGAACCATTAAACGTTCGACCTCAACCATGTTTCACAATACTGAATTTAGGTTAAGGGCTTGGCGACAAAACAATGAGATGAACGAACGTCACATGGGAGCAATTAGACTTACAAACGTAGTTTGGTGCGAACTATTCTTCACCGAGCAACGACCGACCACCTAAAGTCTGAGGGGGAACTACTGAATAGTGTCCTGCTTGCGAGTGAAAATCCGGCCGAATTCATTGAAATTCGTTTCAAGGAACAAATGGCTACCCCCAACCAAAGAAGTGGCGGGTTTTTGTCACTCTTCCTTACATATATGACCAGGATATTATCAAGGTAAGTCAACAGTTGAAATCAGCCATTGATCACACATGGCGCAGCGGAATTGCACTTGTTGCTTTTTCACCTGCAGGATGAGTCTCCACTGCTCCGATGGTTCTTTCTCAGAAAACTGCCTCTCATGTTACCTACCAGTTCACTTGCAGTTGTAGTGACTCACATCGACGGAACGGACCGAAACTTACGACAGAGGAAGGCGGAGCACTTCCCCAAGTGGCTAGTGCAAACAATGACTAAACGCGGGTCAGTATTTTAATACTGGAACAGAAATCTGGCGTCTTCGATCGCGAAACACTTAATCGCAACAGGTCATGTAGTTGACCACATCCTTTCGTTCATGGTCCTGTTACGTGATCGAAACCTCAAAAAATTGGCGTTTTCTGAGGAGCTGTTACTCAAGCGTCAGGCCCCGCTCTTTCCTGGCGAAAGGTGCTGATGCAGTCAAATTCGTTACCGTGACAATGACATTCATTCCTCTCTATAGTATCTTCTGTCACAGGTTCTGTTGCGGTCACCGTTCCAAATTCAACTAAGGTACTTTAAGAGTGCGGGGTATTTACTACCCGGAAAAACTCCCCAAAAATTTCTGCTTTCGTATTGATGATTT
This sequence comes from Paragonimus skrjabini miyazakii, assembly GCA_014338405.1. Taxonomy (NCBI): domain Eukaryota; kingdom Metazoa; phylum Platyhelminthes; class Trematoda; order Plagiorchiida; family Troglotrematidae; genus Paragonimus; species Paragonimus skrjabini miyazakii. The sequence continues at coordinate 3,100 of JTDE01001342.1, read as the reverse complement.
GACAGCTCTACCGACGGCGTCGGTGATGCTACCCGGCCTTCTCCTTATGACCCTTTGAATTGGGCATAGGTGAAAAAATCCATGAGGTTCATATGATGATTCACTACTAGATTCGTCTCAAACATACTTCCACATTCCATCCGTGTTTCACAGCGCTTCTTCTTAGACACTTCGTATTTATAAAACCTGATGCCTCCATAGCAACGTTTCTGCAAAACGTCCTTGCGTATTTTTCACCTTACTCTTTCATCAGGGAGGCTTCCATTTAAGTTAACTCCGTCTCAATTGGGCAGTCGTGACTTTTATTTACATACAATTACTTTGCTAACATCGACGGAACCATGACAGTCCGCTCAACGAAACGGATTTACATTCGAACTCGGTTTCCGCTTACTCATGCTCCTGAAAACCCCACCAAACTTGACAGGAAACCTGGCGTACAAATTACTGAGTTGTGGGTGCGTCACTCCATGTTTACTCATGCCCAAAGTCGCCCGACTGCTCCGTTGAAAATGCCGTTAGGATGCCCTGTTATAATAAGTTGTGAAACTGTGGCAGTCTGTCCATTTCTCTGTCTAGTAATCTCATTAACGGGCCAAATTAATGCTCTCGCGCTTTGGAGCTTCAGTAATTTCTTCTGTAACTTGGGATTGACAACACGCTGCAGTTTCCAACCAACCGAACTCTTCATCTACGGGAAGCCCCATTGGTAGATCTACTTGTCTGCTAGCAACAGTGAAGAAATGCTGATCCTCTTGCTAAGCTGAGGAGAGCCCTCATGGATGCATTATAACAACAGCCTAATGTCACCGCCAGTTGTGTAACCGTTCAGTGGATGTATATTTTTACAACTAACTCCACCTCTTGGACACAAACATGGGCAATTACCAACAGAACGCTCCACATGCACTCCCACCTTTCCCATCTATCGTGTGGACCGAGTAACCGGTAGGACAAATGTAGGCAATTATGTAGATCGCCGGTATGTTGTTTCAAAGCTGAAACGAGTTGGAAACGGCCATTTATGCGCGAAAAGAAATTCTTTGAATTTTTCATGAGATATTAAAATGCACATTACGGGACATACGTATGGGTTTTATCGAGCATAGTAGTTGCGTCGCCATGAGAAGAATCGGCTATACCTAAAACACCTTCATATTCGCATTTTTATTAGTAAAATTTTCTCCCTTTTTTTCGATAAAACCATCATGTTGGCTTTCGTAATCGATTTTGCGTTCTGAAAACGCATTTACCAGAATTGTCATTGTGGGATACATACTTTTGTAATTCAGAAACATTCGATTTCGCATGTTGTGATAGGTATAACCCAACCTGTAATTTTCGATCACTTCGCGATTTACATTGAATAAAAAAGTAAGCTCTAATGAAGGCTATGCCACCACATTTGTGGGCCAGGTACATATCTGAATTATAAGTTCAGCTTGTTTCCATGACAGTGTTTCCAGTAGAAAATGGTGAACGAACTGTCACTCCTAAAAGTGATTTTACTTGACTTTACCGCGTGATTGTTCCTACCTACTGTATAGGGTAGACATGGGTAACACGTCCCATGGGATTATCACCAACGTGCTTACTGTTTCGCTTATTGCCTATTGACTATTCATAAAAACAGTTTGCCATATGTACGCGAGTCAACGCTGACATATCTGACGGATATTGTTGTTTCTCCGACCAAAACATTGGTTCTCACGTATGCCACTACAACTACAATTCCTCAGCCTCTTTATCACGGACACATATGACTCCGATAACTTTTGGGTTATGTTTTCGCCAGCTGCAAACCTCACTGATGGTTATCAGTATGTTTTCTAGTTTTTTGCTTAATGGAATAAAATCATTATAATATAGTTTGAGTGGTCCAAATACCAGTTTATCCTGATTTATCCCGTGTGCTTCTTATGAATGTTGTTCACAGCTGAAGCCAGCTGGAGGGAGTAGCTGCTAGTGTGTGATGGTTTCAGGAACACAGAAATGAAGTAGTTTAATTGACTCAACCTCAGAGTTAGCTTCGACGCAATAGTTATAACTGCCGAACTAAGGACAGAAGGTAATTTATCTCTCGAGCGCAATTGTACAACTAATAGTCAGCAATGTAATAAAGCAACAGTAATGAGAAATAGGTTCAGTGACAATCACCACACAGTGGCATGCACACTACATACCTAGGCGTTGCTCATAGCTTAAGTTGGTGGGGTGAATCAGCTAACAATTGGAACGCATACTACATACTTAGGGGTTGTTCATAGCTTAACTCAATAATAGGCAATCCGGTGAGACTCCCTTTAGATATACAGCACTTTTCTTTGGCTGAACTGTTTTATTCCGCACGCCCCTCGTGAGGATCTTCGCGGGTAACGTCACAATAAGTCTGAATGTCTCCTTGGTATCTTTGGTGCGAAGTCTGCTGGTAACATTCAAGTTTGTTAACTCTGGAGGAAATGAGGTGTTTAACGCCGCTCCGGTTTGTTTGGCTGCAGAGGATGTGGCCGAAATCTTCCCCGGGAAACAAGTTTCCTCCTCCGTAGTGCCCTATCCTTCGAATTTCTCGCGCCCTTTTCATTTTGACCTGTGAACAAGGCTAACACCTCACGGGCTACCGCCACTCCTGAAAAAGCTAGCACAAAATACTCCGTCAGTGAGCTCAAGTCTAAATTCATGCCATATAAAACTGTTTGATTTTCAACTGGAACTCATTCAACCATGGCTATGTGTAGTGCACTGACGTTTTCGGGCGTTTAGAAACTACACTTAACCGCGTCTTCCTTCTGTTCATTGGGGGTAGCGAGCAGCGGGACGGGTACAGCCCTGGACGAAAAATAACCTTCAGGAAAAAGGCAGCTCATAAAGATAAATGGGTTTTTTGCAAAGTTAGCGGAGTCTACTGGTCCTCCTTGTTACTGGTGCACTTGAAGTGGCACCACTGTAGGTATGTCTGACACTGCATACCCTTCTGTACTCTCATGCGGCAGCCAAATGGGTGGTATTCGATTCTTGTGATCCACCGATGCTGCTGGATTTCGTGCGTGTCAATGCGTTATAGTCTGTAAACAAAAGTGACAAGCGGTAACGTTATAGAAGA
>JTDE01001341.1:74386-91141 GCA_014338405.1 Paragonimus skrjabini miyazakii | reverse complement strand
CTCTCACTTGGTGAAAGACTGACTGATCTTGATTGGGTTGACGATAAGGTGTTGCTGTTTGACAACTTTCAAGCAGCACAAGCAACGCTGAACGCCATTTCGTGTTCTGCTAAGTACTTCGGAATGCGCTTTGCAGCCTCAAAATGCAAATTGTTTCTTCAAGTTTGCTGTGATTACGTAGATCCAATGTTACATAATGAAATCATGGGGGGTGTTGACCGGTTTGTATACCTGGGAAGCTGCATCAGCGGCGGCGGAGGTGTATGGAATGAAATAGAGGCGCGTATTTATAAGGCTAGGGCGGTGTTTGCTAATCTGAGGCACCTATGGCGACAGAGAGGCATTTCCTTGAAACTTAAGGGTCGCGTATATCTGATGGACCTAGTTACTAAAAATAGCTACGTCTCTATTCAAACGCACAACATTAAGGCGCCTACACCTTACAAACAAACAACCGAGCTGTAAGTGAAAGTAAAACGTCATCCTTCCGGCGTTCACTGCCCCGCGTCAATAAATACACTCACTTCACATACATCTCGGACAAACAACGACAACACTCACGCCACAGAGCACGATTAGGCGCCATCTCACCTAACGTCTCCAGCCACCGACTCTGTGAGTCGCGAGAGCCCCAGCCTGGGAGACGAACCCGATCTACAATTACCAACTCCTTGGTGTACGATTTCTTTTGTCTACGCCAGGTCATCGTCTCACCACCTAGCACCTTCTGCCAATCGGCCGCAGCGTCGGCAAACAGTGCTCGAGTTGACAGACGACTAACTGTCACCCTGATTACATGATCCAACCATCTAAGTCTGTGCAAATGTAGTGACTGAACAAAAAATCCCGTTCGACCATCAATGCCAAACACCCGCCCCCTAACCTCCTCGTTGCTTACTCGCTGGTGCCATCCGATACGAGCGATTGAACGCAGACATCAGTGGTCAACTACCTGTAGACGATTCAGGTGCTCTACTCTGAGTGGCCAGGTTTCGCTGCCGTAAAGTAATACAGCCCTCACTGTTATCTGATATACGCGACACTCGAGAGATACCTCTCTGTCGCCATAGGTGTCTCAGACTAGCGAACACCGCTCTAGTCTTGGAAATACCCGCCCCTGTTTCATTCCCTACATCTCCGACGCCATCGCTGATGCCCCCCAGATATACAAACCGGTCAACACCCCCCATGATTTCATTATTTAACATTAGATCTACGTAATCATACTGATATGTAAATGATGTGTAGTATGCAGTCATAAAGATGCAGCCAAACTTGTTCGGACATACATCGTGCAATGTCAGCCTACTATCTCCTTTCATCGAATTATATTCCGTTATGGTCACGTTATCATTCACTTTAAATGGAATGATTTCAGTCAATTATGTGCGAAGGTTACGGTTTTTGCTTGTCACTTTTAAGCTCGCTAACTGTTGCTAACTGCTCGTGTTCATTTTCTGTCCAACAGTTTATTTATCTCTCTTCCTTACCGCTCCAGTTTTTAAATGATTGCTTATTGTCCCCACTGCTCATGTTTAGTTAACCTCCGCTGTGCGTACGACATGATCGGGGCCTGTAGTTTTGTTGTGCACTGTTTTCCGTGAGACTAAAGTCACCCTTTTAGTGGCCTTATTAATTTCCAGTGACTGCGAAACGCTCGATCAGTTGACTGTTTCGTCAGCCGAATCACGTAAACCTGACGACCGCTGTGGATTTGACGAGTTGACTGTCGGTCCCACTGCTTGCACATGCCGTCTCATTCATCTGTTTCTTTGCGCATTTGTACGCCACTTGTTTTGGGTGAACCTTGACATGTGTATGTTCGTTACTGCGTACGGTTTTGACACCATTGTTCACTGTTGTTTTGTTTTGCCTACTGCTAATGCATGTCGTTTACAATCGGTTTGAGATTAAACTTGCTCAATTTCCTGTTGTGTTAGTTATGGGCAGTTTACATTCTGGCTAACTGATAGTCCACGTAGAGTGAGACTCAATTTATAACGACGAGCTCAATAGTTATGTTCGTCGGTATGCAGTTCATAGGTCGTGCATGGGCTGAATTTTTTTTAACTGTATAGTTCAAAAGAGAATTTTCAGCTTTAGTTAGCTTAAATCCGTGATCTTCCTATTTGACTGCTTCACCGTTTGATCCAACCTCCTCTAATTTAATATCACCCATTGTTAATTTGTTGGATTTGTGCGCAAACTTACAGCGTAAGCTGCTGATTCCGCAAGTTTTCGATGTTACCCTCAGCCTCGAATTTAGTCAGAAAGTGTGAATAATTTATTGTCCACGTTTTGTTTTTTATTTGTTCACAGGAGTCGGTCTTGTCGAATTGGTGACGGAGCCTGACTTTAATCACCCTTCCCAAGCGGCTGCTTTTGTTAACGAACTGGCCATTTTACTATCATTCTTGGGTTGCTGTAATGCGAATGCTTCTCTCGGCGAACTGCGCGTTGATGTGAACGTGTCTGTGGGACCCAGCGTAACCGAACAGGGCCCACGCACGGAGGTCAAAAATGTGAATAGTATTCGTGCAGTTTCCCATGCTATAGGTCAGTTTTGTTTGCCGAAATCCGTGAGTTTCGCCCTGTTATCCTGTTGATTGCAAATGGTATACATTTCATTACCATCAATCACATACATAAAGCCTACTGTTCAGAACGAGCCATTTACTAGAAGATCCTTTCCTACTGATGTCATTCTTTCTGACTTAAGTTTCACCCTACGTTGGCTTTTTTACTGACAGTTAGGATCTACCCACTCTTGCACACATTACCCATGTTTACTCCTGAACCATTCTAGCTATTCGGACTTGTATTTCGTCGACTCCTACGTGTGGGTTAATAGACGCTACGGTTCTGTTGGCCACCTCACCGACTTACTTTCACAAGCCAACAGAAGTTTGCCTTATCGCTGGGATCGAAATCTCGTAAGTTGGTGCTATCAAACAATGACTCAACGGAAATCAAATTTGATCTCCTTATCGCGGAATTCAGCTCATCGACTGCAAACACCTGTTTATAACGGGTCATTCGGTTCACTGCACAAGCTTGTTTACGATTTTTTGACGTAATAGAAAACCACAATTACTGGATTTCAATGAAATTATTCTCTGTAAAACACACCAGAAAGAGTTGAATGTGTAAAATTTTTCGATGCAACCGCTTCACTTATTATGGTGCCTGCCGTACACTTTTTGATTCATCTGAATCAAGTCTTTCTCTGTTTACTTTATCACAAATTCTTAATGACAACATTGCAAGGTACAAGCATTCCATTTATTTTCACCCATTGATTACACAGAACATTCAGTTATATGAGTCACATGTATAGCGATAAACTGGTGAACTGAAGAATGGGTAGGTAACCGAGTGCGTAAACAGTTTGAATGCCATAACAACCGGATTGACTGTTTTACTTGTTGTGATGCTTAATTAACAGGGCTTCGGGAACCGTCGACAACTTGAGACTCAGGTTGCGTCAGAAGGTCGTAAGGGAGGTGACGGGGTCAGCCACAGATCAGCTAAATGTTTCACAATCAAAGATGATAGATTTCTACTAGGGCGTTTAGGCGCCCACTCATTTTTTTTTGTAGTCGTTTGCACTAGATTTTGGGTTGGAGATGTTTCACCTTTCTCCGTCACAAACTTCGGTGCGTTCTACTATTATTTATGTCACCGCAGCATCAGGGATGGTGGTGGATGACGTGAGATACATAGTTTTCCATGAAATAACGAAGGGAACAGTGGAGGGTAATCCTTCGGGTTGAGATTAACAAAGGCGATTCAACAGCTGGGTAAGTGCGATTTTCTATTCAAGGAGTTTCGTTGAAGAGCTACTTGTTGGGTGCATATTGTGGTTGGTATTTTCTCATTTGATGCTTCCGGTAAGTTTTCACGAATTCGGCTGTATGCTGACTGGCGAGTATGTCATCCCGCAGGAGTTCATCCACAGACTATGTACAGCCGGTTATATGTAATGTTCTCGTCCCGCGAAGAAGCGTTCACACTAAACTGCACATGTAATTCGTGGGAATAAATGGAGTGAATTGTAAGTACAATCCGGTCCATTTTTGCAAGCTATATCAAAATAGTTTTCAAAGAGATTACCTGGTTCGTTGGTCTCCACATTTGCTGATGTTTTTCTTACAATGGTCGAAGGTGAACTGTCCAGCTGCATTGACCACTGTTTACTTTGTCAACGTTATGCCGTCGACATAATATTAATTGTTTGTGTGTGTGTAGTGCAATTCGGAAAATATCTAGGTCATTCGAGCCCAGAGTTCTTGGTTAGTGTGAACATTTGTCTAACGTCCGTATATGTCTCAGTGGAACGTACGTTCATACTGACCTTTAAGTATTCAGTACATTGGCTTCCGATTCTATGTGTGATTCTGTTTTGTCCAACTTTACCGTTGGTGCTGTATGTGAATCTCTCAAGTGGTGTATTCTGTTGGCCTCTTGTCGTACTTACCTTTGATTATTTGTTATTTGCTTTTTGCAGTGAAGTATCATTACATGTTTGTCTTATTAGGGGAAATTGTTAGCTAGTTGGATTGATTCTTAATTTGACGTGCCGTTGATTGTTTCACCTTGTGGTCTTGCGTTGGTTATGTCCATCTTGTTGGCTAGCTTAGAGTATGTGTTGTTAAGGAAGATGCAGTTTTGCCTTGTGCGATAGCTTTTACAAACAGGGTGACCCTTTGACTTTGTTGTCGTTTTGGTCTATATTTGCTGATTCGCGTGCTCTTAGACTGACAGGTCCTCTTGATCATAACAAAGTTGAGTAGCGTTATTGTTGTAAACCCTCGTCCCGGTAATAATTCACACGAAAATCTCGGTCCCGAATAGTACCGTGACTGTCCTGTATTCGCTCCCAAGGCAAGCCAAAAGACGCATTCAAAATAAGAAGCTTTGTTCCGCTACAAAAAGGGGTGCGGCTAGGGTGACAAGTACAAGGTATTTATAGGGCACGTCATGACCATACATTCCCACCACATCATGAGAAAGAGTTAAGATCGCACATGTGCATAGCGGTATAAAAAGTGTCAACCGGTTTGAACAGTTCCGCTAGTTAGCACTGAGTCAGGTGGTTTTTTTCTTCTTGCTCACGATGGAGGTGCCCTGGGACGGTCACAGGGTGGGGCGCCCTAACAGTTAGAAGTCTTCGAAGTGACTGTGTCTTAGCCCCGTTTCATTTGTATATTGGAAACGTCACTCTTATACGTCGCCTGTTACCTAATTCGTTCGTGTGTACAGTTATTAAGCAAGTTTCTCTTGTACTTTGCTCCTGGATTTCCCTTGAAAGATTTATCGCATATCTTTTCGTAATTTATAACTAGTACGCAATTTGTATTTTCAGAAAAGGATGCGCGCTAATGTCCATGTTTTCTAATGAGTACCAACTGCGCTTTGGGTATTGATTATGTCCTGTAAACTGACTACGAGCGCACCGTTGTTTTCTGACCTATCAAAATTTCCAAAAAGGGTACTGTATTACAAATATTCTCTTCTTAAATCAATCGGGTGTCGCATGTGCTATATTCTATGTTACAGTCAACTCTCGTGTGTATTCTCAGTGGGCACGCAAAATTTTCCACAGATATTGTCTTGTTTTTCACTCTGGGCCCTGTAAAAGTCAGCTAGAGTAATTCATCGAGATGTCTGAGTAATATATTCTGCTGACAAATTTGTTTCCCGAACCGGTGCCTTGCTTTAAGATCACAACCTTAGGTTGTACTGCACTTTTTAACCACCTCTGATGACCTTAGTCGGGGATATTTTTGTCAATCACAATCTATTAGTGGGAAATTATATGTAGTCATGCACTCTTATCCAGTCATTTTCCTTACCTCATTGTTACCACAGACCTTTGACATTCTTGTTCCTGATAAGTAGTTTGGCAGATTTGATAATGTAGAACAAACCCAATTGCGAACAATTTGGACTTCTGCTGGATTCTAACCAGCGACAGAAACAAAATGCCCGGACGCGGCGAATGCCTCACCAGCTGATCTACGAGGCCACACCGGGGGCTCAGAAGTTTGACATTTGGACTTAGTTACCCAACCACCCAACGGTGTCCTATAGCATCCACCAAATGATCCAGCCGATTGACTGCCCATGCAGGATTTCTCGATCATTTCACGCTAGAATCCATCAACACTGCCGATGGGCATTTACATTTTATTACTGATCCAGCCGAGGTCAAGATTTTTTGCTATTGAGTCTCTTCTAAATTCTTGTTTCTAGCTGTAGTCTTTTGACCTTCATTATTGTAAGTAGTTCTGACTTACTGGTGTACAATACGTAGGTGTTGGACTGAAATAAATGAGCTTTCTTTTGGTTTCATGCCTCAATCGCCCTTACCCAGCATTGGTTTCACTTCGTCATTTTCGTGGTTCCATCCTCGTATGTAGCTTTTGAAATCGACCGGCAGATGCAGACTATCCGAGATGGCGGAGCCCTCGTGAATGAGACTCGGTCCTACGATCCCGTTAAAGAGTGAGTTTATTCGTGTTGTTCACTTGCAATCGTTACTTAATATCGATCGCCCCTCTTCTTTCAGTAGTAAGGTTTGTTGTTTCCACGACACATTCAAGGCATGAATCGATTTTGAACCTACGCAACTAAACATTTTCTGTTCATAGTAATCGTAAAGCGCTTTTCGTCCCGTACTGCGGACCCTTTTCTATGGTTCCTGTTGTAGATAGGTAATTACATTTGTAGTTTCCTTTTTATACACCTAGAGAGCGCACAACTCAGTTTTGTCCTTCATAACTTTCTACTGGGTCAAATGTCAATAGCTCAGTGCATTTTCACTGCAGATAACAAAGTGGAATTTGTTATCGCCTATACGATGAGCACAGCGGATGAGGATGAATGTTTATACCAGTGATTCATGACGGCAGAATGTACATGTTAGCCGATAACTGAGGCTTTATTGTTAAGCCTGCATGAAGTGAATCAGTTTTTGAATTCCCATTCCCTTATCTGTTTTCAAGGAATTGTGTGATGTGGAACGTTAGACAGCTTGAACAGTACTTAACCAAATGTTTTGCTATTACACTTTGAGACAATGCATTGTTAGCGGCTAATGGATGCTTAGTGAACTTGCCTAGCTCTTGGGCACGAGTGCTAGGGTTAACTTTCCGGTCCATGAGTTATGCATATTATCAGTCTGCTTCAGATGGAAGGGGGTTTGCTGGGTAAATGCCTGAAATATGAAAGCTATGAACCCATTGCAATAGCGTTCCAATCTTAAATTTGAGTAAGGAGATGGTTGGTTATTGTGGCCTGTGCACGAATGTAACCTCCGTTTGACGTGTCCAGAACCAGGTGGAACCGATCCAACAGCTCTTTCCTTATTTCAACAATTGCCGCTTCATGTGGTCACAATCGAGTTGGCCTGACTAACCGGATTTTTTCGAGCAAACGTGTGGTTAAACCTTTAAGGCTGAGGATTAAGTGTAACTTTTACGATTAATCAAAATTCGGTTGTGTTTCCGCACGTTATTAAATCGTGATCTGATTTAAAGTCAGTGGTGGGACCCATTACGTATGCGATACTCGATCACCGACTGTGGCCAATGCTGAACGCGAGCATCATTAGTCTGTAGTCATCAGCGGCAGATGTTGCATGGTAAATTTCGATTCTAGATGCCGCCAAGATAGCTGGCACTGCTCAGATCAATATCTGTGCGAAAACGATTTGAATTCATTTTCGTAAAACTGGTGTTCATTCTGTGTTGGAAGATAACCCTGTCTCAAAGTTTTCGGCACTTCATGATGACAACGATGATTATGTGGGTTCTGCTATCAACTAACCGTTTTATAAACCGGACGGCAGTAATGACTGGGTATCATGGATGCTTTTTGGAATAAGCATCCCTGGCTTTGCCTTGTCGATAATTAATCAGTATTTGGAGGAAGGTGTTATTTTCGCATCCGCAACTGGTTATCTAAAACCAAGTTGCTTTTGCTATACTGCGGAAAGCTCGATTTATGCGACAACGGCAGAGATATTGCATATGCAGAAAGACGATCTTTCAACAAACCCTTCAGTTGAACGCTTCAATCATGATTTTTTACTAATTCGTCCGTATATTGGTATGGACTTCTAAAAGTGTACAGGCAGCTCGTAGTGATAAAGAGATTTCAACGCGAATGGTGTCATAGTACTTAAGTTACCATGTCCCTCCGGTTATCGTGACCGGAGTTACTTAGACCTACGTGGTCACTCTTACCGACTGTGATTGTAGTCATATCGAACTCCACACACAATCTTAGGTTCTTGTTGTTCGTACATGATTATCCGAGATCATTTTCTTGTGTTTTCAAAACATCAACCTGCATCGGGCTTGATGTTGCTTCCGATTTGATTTGAACATTTATTTACTTGAATATGTAGACAAAAGCTCCCATGGTGTTTTCTTGCAAACAGCGACTACACGTTGCCTGGTATGATCTTAAGTCAGACCAAAAAATGGGGGGATAATTATGATTAATTGACACTCTCTTGGGTATCACTTCAATCGGTGACTTGTTGACACAGCAACTTTAGGGAGCATATTGTTGGCATACTGGGTTTTGGGAAACCAACCCTGTGTTACTTTTAAATAATGTATCTACACGAGAATCACATCATTTAAGGATTTTGACAATGAACTGACAGAGTTATCGGAACAAAAGTTTTCAATAAAACCTTGACAAATTTTCTCATGTATAGAATTCTAAAGTAAAAGTTGTCATAAGCATACTTGCCTATTGGTTGTCTCACTCCTTCATGCTTGTGCATGGTTTTGGTCATACGATTTTTGTGCAACTTCCTGTACTGGATAAGTTCGAGCGTATACCTTGACGTCAAGACATACACGCAGAATAAATAGAGTTAAATGAAATTTCGAACCATCTGCATATCGGACTGTAGGCATCGGGCTATATTTTATTCTCAACAGAGCTTAGCACATTGGTGACTTTTGCTGTGTTGTATCGCGAGATGATTGCTCTGTGTTTGAAGATGACGATAGTAGGGTCTCATCCATGAGTATAGAAGTGTGCCAACGTCGTCCCATTTCGCATAAGGCCACATTGTGATGTGTTCCGCTGTTGTGCGATGTACTGATTGATTGTTCTTTCCGACGTAGTGTTCCTACAGTGTTTTAATATCTTCGCAAACTTAACACTCATAGACGGAGTTTTCTGAAAAATCAATTTCTCGTTGCTGTTATTTGCTTAACTTCTTCCTAGTCTGTTGTTTAGTCTTTATATGTGGGTGCACTGTTTTTATTCGAAACTCCATCTCCCTCCTTTGATTAAAAAATGAGTTGTTATGCATACAGGACATTTGAATTGTTTGGTTTGTTAACATCACTTCTGCTTTCAGTGTGTTGAGCGATCGTAAACGTTAGCCGTGTTGTCGTTTCAATCTCCAGCCCATGTGTTTTATATACAAGATAAACGGGCTATTGAACGAAATGTATTCAGCCTACTAACGCGTTACGATAATCTAATGGATTTGTTGATTGACTTCACTTCGTATAACTGTTTGGTTCGGCGATTCTGGTCGACTTCGGAGTTTTTGTAGATCTTCCTCGGGCTCCTTTCTGACCTCACGAGTGTAGCTCTCAGATTCCTCGGCAGCTAACGACACCGTCATTCACATGTTGGCGTTGTGCACGACAGCAGTTTGTGTGTGATAACAGTTTACGATTGTGTTGTGTAATCGGTCATGCGATCCTGTTGTTTTCGTTTGTCATTCATGCTTTCGACTCTTATTCGAGAAATTAAATTCCATGGTACTGTGTTTCAGGACTGTCGTTCCTATTGGAGCACACACTTGGATTCAGATCATACGTTGGTACGTTGTCGTTTTGTCCTTACTTTTGCCGGGCAAAGACCCAACCGACGGCAACGAGTAACTGTTGAGAAACTGGTTTTATCATCGATAAAGCATAAGTAGCAACTGAGCTTCGAAAACTGCCTTAATGGTACTCACTCCGAAGATTCTAACAGCTGCTGGATTCAAATTGCACAAGCCATTCAGAAAACAGGTACTGTAGCATGCGACAAGAGGGTACCTGAGTTAAACAAATAATGCATCTCAGAAAAATCCTTGGGGTTGTTATAAGCCAGACGGAAGGTTCCTCCTGGTAGTTCACATAATACGTCTAGAAGAGATATCCGTAGGAAGCTGAAACGTAGTCTAAAGGCTGATCGTGAGGCTTGGTTATTGGAAAAGGTTAAGGAAATGGAGATCGCTTTTGCCTCAGGGAACAGCGGCAAACTCTTGAAGCTGATCCGTGCCACTGATCCCAGGCGACCGTCTGTCAGCGAAGCTATCGGCGAGGCAGATGGCACGCCAATTTATAATAAGTCCAGAAGGTTAGAACGTTGGGCGGAACACTTTGAGAATCAATTTGGCTGGTCTCCTGCTTCTACCGTGTTGCCGCCACAAACTTGTAATGTAGCATCCTGGTCGGTAGATATAGAACCACCCACTAAGGTTCGCAATTGAATGTCGGCTGTCAATCGTAATAGGGCTGTTGGTCTAGATGATAGCATGCCGACACATTTCAAACAGGGTGAACAGGCGTAGGATATCCGCACCAAATTTAGTACGAATGAAGTCAAACAGTTTGAGCGTCGTGTTTAACATGTTGTTGATAAATGGATTGAGAATAACACAACGTTACGAGCAAGTTGTAATACTGTACGTTTCAACCACATCGGGTGGCCTTCTTCAGCAGAGGCGTTGACTTAGCTGTTTCAACTTGTGTGGATGACGAAGACTATTCTCCGTGTAGTGGTCACTCGATAACAGTTCCTATATTCAACAAAGTTATCAGGAGCTCATGCGAAATCCAAAGGGGAATTAGTTTGACCCCAGTCATTTTTAGGGTTCTGGTATCCATTATACTTCGTCGACTCACTGCAGTTCGGGAGTTAAACATTAGGGAAGAACAGGCAAGGTTTCACCCTGTGCGAGGTTGTATAAATCACATTTTCACTCTCCGTCAAATTTGGGAGCAGCATCATGTGTACCGTCAGCCAACAATCGCCGTATTCCTCAACTATAAGGGTGCGTTCGATTCCGTGGATCGATCTACATTTTTGGAGTCACTTAAACGCAGAGATTTACCGACTAAGTGTATGAACATACTCTCGGGGCTTTATTCCCATACTTCACCACGGGTTAGGGTTTACGGTGAATTGTCTGACAGTTTCTGCACTATGAGCGGCGTTCGTCAAGGATCTCTCCTTTCACTATTTTTGTTCAGTTTCGTCATGGGCGAAATGATGGAGGACTGTCTGCGGCACTCGAATGATGCCGGCGTGGACCTCTCACCTGGTGAAAGACTGACTGATCTTGATTAGGTTGACGACAAGGTGTTGCTGTTTGACAACTTTCAAGCAGCACAAGCAACGCTGAATGCAATTTCGCGTTCTGCTAAGTACTTCGGAATGCGCTTTGCAGCCTCAAAATGCAAATTGTTTCTTCAAGTTAGCTGTGATTACGTAGATCAAATGTTACATAATGAAATCATGGGGGGTGTTGACCGGTTTGTATATCTGGGGAGCTGCATCAGCGATGGCGTCGGAGATGTAGGGAATGAAACAGAGGCGCGTATTTCCAAGACTAGAGCGGTGTTCGCTAGTCTGAGACACCTATGGCGACAGAGGGTATTTCCCTGAAACTTAAGGGTCGCGTATATCAGACAACAGTGAGGGCTGTATTACTTTACGGCAGCGAAACCTGGCCACTCAGAGTAGAGGACGTGAACCGTCTTCAGGTATTTGACCACCGATGTCTGCGTTCAATCGCTCGTATCGGGTGGCACCAACGAGTAAGCAACGAGGAGGTTAGGAAGCGGGTGTTTGGCACTGATTGTCAAACGAGTTCTTTTGTCCAGTCACTACATTTGCACAGACTTAGATGGTTGGATCATGTACTCAGGGTGCCAGTTAGTCGTCTGTCAACTCGAGCACTGTTTGCCGACGCTGCGGCCGATTGGCAGAAGGTGCTAGGTGGTGAGACGATGACCTGGCGTAGACAGAAGAAATCGTACACGAAGGAGTTGGTAATTGTAGATCGGGTTCGTCTCCCAGGCTGGGGCCCTCGCGACTCACAGGGTCGGTGGCTGGAGACGTTAGGTGAGATGGCGCCTAATCGTGCTCTGTGGCGTGAGTGTTGTCGTTGTTTGTCCGAGATGTATGTGAAGTGAGTGTATTTATTGACGCGGGGCAGTGAACGCCGTAAGGATGACGTTTTACTTTCACTTACAGCTCGGTTGTTTGTTTGTAAGGTGTAGGCGCCTTGATGTTGTGTGTTTGAATAGAGACGTGGCTATTTTTAGTAACTAGGTCCATCTCCCTCTCCTTTTTTTTCTCTCTTCTCATATAGAGTATTTTTTTCCTTCGTGGTTGTGTGGCTTTTCTGCCTCAGTGTCGACCACTGTTGTATTGCTGTCTATGATGTTGATGTTGATGATAATGATGTGTTTCAAGTGGCTGATCTCATAATTCGGTTGCCAAGTCAATTAATGTCAAATAGGGTTACTCTCTTAGTTCATGTGACTGAAGTCAGTATGGTTGTGACATAATGATTGTTCAAATATGTTTATTGCTCTCTAAAATCGTTAAAAGTGGTTTTTGCACACTTTTCCCTACAATAGTTGCACTTTATCTATGCGAGATAAGGAAGTGATTCAAGACTATCGCTATCTTCCAGAACCGAATCTCCCTCCGCTTCGTCTACGGTTACACTGCCCTGCTTGTCTTGATGAGGCCACCACTCATTCGCATGTGCCTACTGTTGACACCGACCGACTTTGTATTACGTGTACCGAGCGGCAATACACGAAGCTTGTTGAGGTCCATGGCGGCGGTATGCTACCCAGTCAATCACGTTATCGGCTCCTAGCCGAGTGCTTTGTACCATGGGATAGAGCTTCGGTACTTGTTGAGAACCCATCACTTAGGACGCTGTTCGATACTTGTTTACAACGCATGGTTCATCAGAACACGGGGCTTGATATAAATTCAAAGGCGGACATATCTCGAGAATTGAGTTACTGGATCACTGGCCAATTGTATGGAATGCTGAAACGAGGAGGATTGGTACGGTAAGCGGACACTTTTTCCGTCAAAGTTTCTGTGAATGGCTTTTTTGTGTAACCCATTTGTTCACTAGAACTGTATCACATTGCTCATATAAGTTAAGCAATGTTTTAACAATTCTAACCTATTCTGCAAATAACCAGCACGTTATACGATACACGACAAACTCCAAAATCTCAGATGGAAACAGAATATCTTCAGCTAAGAATTTATTCATTCTCATACTAACGATAACGTAGCTGACTAGCGTCTGTGTATTTGGCATTGGAGAGTCTCACATTAAACAGTATAATAAAAGTAAGATTGGCTAATATGAAGAGAGTGGAGGAATATGCGCCGAAATTAATCTTTGACACTTAGTTGGACAAATAACTTAGAAACCATAAAATGTTTTAAAGCATATATCAGTCGGTGATCTATTTTTGAAGAAATAATTGACTTTCCCGAATAGTTGCGGCATCCATCCAAGTCGACGCTTCTGTGGGTCACATCGTGTTTCAATTTTCCATGTACAGTCTCCATTTCCGCTTGGCCTCGTGCTCGGTAACGATGTGCTTAAGGAAACACTGGGTCGATGTGTGATGGTATGTTCGACGGAGAAATTTCATAACGAAATTGTAGAGATCTTTTATGTCTTACTGCTCGGTTAATCCGTGTGTGAGAATTTATTTTGCGCGTTGTTGTGTTTATGTTGTTAAAAAAAGTGGAAAACGCTTGAAACAGGTGGTGTGCTTAGTTGTTATTTGTTTTAACGTAGTTCACCACGTTACTGTAATATAACAGCGTGCACAGGTGACATGGTGTACACAACTGTTCCAAAGGACTAGTCTCATTAGGAAAGAAATAAATAGTCAACTGTTCTACGTGCTATAAGTTGCGTTGGATCATTCAACGCAATGTCTTCTCCTCAGCAAGAAACTGCACAAGATGAAGCGTCGTCGCTCAAAAATCACTTCGACTTACGAAACATCATGCCATTAGCCACTGCTTTTGGTGCAACAGACTTCCCAGAACCACACACGAATCATTTTTTGAGGATTTAAATTGGTGTGGTCTCCCCAGATAAAAACAGCACAACCTTTTTTGTCGGGTCAAACCCAGATGACCACGGAGCGGATCACTAAGGTGTGGTAGGAACTGTTCATAATTGATCTTCCATTTATCTCTCACGTATGCTGCCGGCCATGTACGCAGTGGTCTTCATTGATGGTCACTTGCAACTATACTTGACGCATCCACACGCCCCATTGCTTTGTTACTAGGCACATCGTGGCTTTGTTTAAAGTCCTGCTGTTACTCAGCGACCAATGCTGCATGATGTAACACCGTCTAGTTTGTTGCCGGTTTACTATTGTTTAGTCCGACACTTTTGTAGATATTGGTATTCATTATCTCAACTTGTAATCCTTCGTATTTGTAAATAGGTTGCATAAACGTCACAACAAACCGCAAATCGGAGTCGCTCGATATTCTTTAGGTCTATGATGCATTGACGCTGAACGGTCGTAATGGAACCCGAACCTGAACAATGGGTTTGTGTCTAATTTATTGTTTAACCTAAGGAGAGCCAGGAAAGCGATTGTGTTCAAACTCAAACATGCAACAGCAAAGCGCCTACACTCTGCGGTTAGACAAATTAGATGTAAGTCAAAGTTACGCAGATTCCGCAAGCTTATTTGCAGTTTCCACTGCTCCACTTCATAAATTACACCTTTTTACAGTCAGCTGCCCCAAACAAGTGCAACATTCACACTACTGAAAAGGATTAACTACCACCTCCTTCACCGTCTTCGACTGCAAACTGTGAGTTCAGGGGGCTGGCATTCGACCTTGATGTGGCCGCATGGCATCGTTAGCCAGCTCTATGAAGCATTTGTTTCGCTGCAATATTATGCGATGGGACAATTGAAAATTAAGCGAGTGTTACAACATATAATTGCTGTGACAGACTTCAATACTTCTAATTTGTCGAGTGGTGATATTCTAAGTTAACCGTTTCTTTGTATTCCCTTCACTTCCATGTCACCATCTTCATTTGTGAACGATTTTCGAGTCGGATTCATTGCAGTTCCGATATTGTCTTCATCTCCTTCCTAACCATGCACATTGCCCCTTTGATTTAACTTAACATTATCGTATGAAGTTGAGTGTTAGAGTTCTGTTATCGTCAGATGATTTTGCTGCAACCTGTGAAGTCTTGTAATGCCCTGTTGTCATGCAATATTATTGGTCGTGTGATCACCTGCCTATCAAACACGATATTTAGATTGTAACAAGTTCGCATGACAAGGTTATGGAACGTTGCCAATCCTGACTGCATTTAACTGATGATTTTTGGAAACTTACTCAACGTGAGATTGGACTATCGTATACCGCGCGGGATCACGTGTTTGACGAGAACATTTTTATTTCGAGCCCCCACAGCTGGGTTGATAAAAGCAGCTGAATGTGAACCAACCTTTTTTCATGTTTCAGTGTTTTAATTAAAATGTTCGTTGCTAAAGCCCCGATGACCTACTTCCACGATTAGTTAGCTGTGAAAGAGGCAATCGCGTATTTGCCACCAATTATTATTCTTGCATCCTTATGATCAGTTCCAGGATTGTTCACCCCATTTAGACCCTATATTCCCATGGAACCATACCGGTGGTATACAAACATCTGTTTTTAAGGGTTTTTCGGTTGAATCCCTTAGTAAATTATTTATCCTGTTCACGAGAGTGCTGAGAAGGCTTGGTTTTAAGCCGTTGCCTAATGTCAATATTGCGCAAACCACACCTACCATCATTTCTGCTTTATCTTGCTCTTAACTTTGCTCGGTTGATAGAACAGTCGAACGGACTTCGTTTGTGCTGTTTTTCATGTAAATATCCGTACGATCCACACGGCATCTCATTACGAGGGAGACATGAACACTGCGGAAAGTAGATGTGGTCTTGACACACAAATGGGTGCTTATCGCCAAATCCTCATTGCTGCAGTTATGAGATGTTGATAAGGAATTCGTCCGAAGAACCACACAGGTTTCTAAGTTATTCTACCCTTATGAGCCGTCTTTTTTTTGGCGCATTTAGGTTGCTGTGTTTTACGCTAACCAAATGAAGTGTGAAAGATGGTCCACCTTACACTTTTGTGGACCATGCAAACAAAACATTTGGCAATCACATCGTGATATGTCTATATTGGTGAAATCAATTAGATGAAGTTGTTAAAGGAGATCGTGTTTGACTCTGTATATTGTAGATTACTTTCACACCGTATGGTTATCAGGATTTATCACTACGTTTGGCTGACAAACGTTTTCAATAGCTTATTGTCCATGCCCCTCTGCATCTCTTATTTTCGTGATAAAGTTAATATCCGTGTACTAGGACGCGCCCTTCTCGGTAAATAGTCAACCACTTATTGGGCTTGACATAACAATAAGTACGAAATGTATGTTGGTCCTTTGAAGCATTCTGATCTCTCAGTGGGCCATTTGAAACTGTAAACTGCGATATGAATCTAAACAGCCTAATGCTACTCCTGTTATGATACTTTTGTTGTGAAGCTCGAGGTACTATAACATCAGATAACACTTTTGTCAATAAGCCTGAAAATCCTTTTTTTTTGTTTCAGAGGTTTATTTGTATT
>JTDE01001341.1:33115-71534 GCA_014338405.1 Paragonimus skrjabini miyazakii | reverse complement strand
TTTGCTGTCGCATGCTTGTAATGCAATCTTACTGGGTGGCTGCATAATTTTCATGCTTGAGTGCTCTTCTGTTACAGGCGAAGTGTTCCTGTGTACTTTGATGTTCATCGCTTATTAAGCAGACAGAATGCCTATCCATGGTTGAGATGTGCGAACTACCTACCGGATGTAATCCCAGAATGATTTAATGGTTCTTACCCAGGATTAGGTGTCAGTCTCAGAATAATCAAATCGTGCGTGTAGTTTGAAGGATTCCACAAAAATAAGTGGAAACCTTGTGGTTGGTGATTTTACCGACGAGAGAGGTGGTTTCCTTATTTTTCCTCTTTTGTTTTATTTTGACGGTTTTAACACCTACGGCATGAACACAACAGAATTTGGTATGTATCCAGGGTGTTCCTTAGATAACCAGTACTACCTTCGAAGAAACTAGGAATCACACTCGCACTACCGGGGTAGCATTCCTGATAGCTGTTTGACGATGAGTTCGTCCTTTGGATGTCCTCGACATGTAATTGATGATTTACACCAGACTTAGTTCGGACCCAGTCGCAGAATTTATCAGAGTTAGATAAGAAAGAACTTGCTTTACCACATTCATTCGTTAACCCTTTGACCGGTTTAACTTTGAAAGAAGTAGTGAGCTAGGATTTTGTTCATAGTGAAGACGGCCAGTAGAAGGCTGGTCCTCTCCGGCGAGATGATCACTTCGATAGACATGTTTCACTGTTGTTGATATAATGGTCGTTATGTTGCAACAGATTGGACGCAACAGTTGCTCATATACAGTAGATAGTACAGACATGAATTTATTTGTTATGCTTCTACAGTACTTGGCGCTTGTTTTCACTGAGTCACTGGTTGTCTGCGTATTGCCCAACCCTCGACAGCTGGATCACTCAAAGTAATGTTGGCACAAGCGCGCGACCATCTCTGAGTTGTAATTAAAACCGGTGGCAGTGAGCTCTTGCGAGCTCGTACAACTAACCATGTTTCACATAGGTTTTCCAAAGTGGAACTGAATTTCGCAGATGTGCTCGAGCAACCGTGTAAGAGGACTAGTGTGGATAAGTAGTATCTGCCAACTCGTCACGAGTCAAGTTTCAGATCTCATGTACATAAAGGAGCATGTTGACGGTCACTGTTCACCACGTTCTGAACGATCTACTCGTTCTATAGGGTACGTTAAATTCCTTGGACTTCTTCAAACTCAGAATAGTCGACCGCGACTTGGTCAACTTTAGGATGTTCACCTGTTCTGAATGGAACGCCACAGGTTGTTCTTCTAGATGCCCTTCGATTTATGTTGTTCCATGTTGTGTTTCGTGAAAACGAATGAAATGCGGATTAAGCCTATGCATTTCCTTTTTCTTGCGGTCGTTTTTCCTATCGTTCGGTCGTAATTTTTATGGACTTTGTAGACTTTGGAGTGTTAGGCTGTTTATGAACGTTTGGTCCGGCTGTATGCATGCCAAATCACACTTCGAGCGGAACTGTTTCTGTGACTTTTGTCCTCCGATTTCATTCACGTTGTACTATCGAAAAATCTCAATAAAATATTCCTTGCTCGCATCGAAAGTCAGTTGAACTTCACGGACTCTGATCACTTTGCCCGTCTTCGCTCACGATCAACCCTTGAATTTATTTCTTCTACTCATTCTATTTTTTCATCACTCGTAGGAATATCTTGATCTGTTCACGCACATTTCTTTGAATACAATGATGCGTTTAAAATAGCTAGTAAAGCCACGTTGCTTTGAATTCTCCATAAATCTGACATTCGAACTTCAAATGTCGATCTTTTACGCTAATGCCAGTTTATTACACTTGGTGGTCATGTCTGATCGCCACTCACACTGGCCATGGCGTCCTACGGAGTGTACTCCTCCCCCAGCATTTATTCGCACTTCACGTAGCATCCATGCGAGTTTACAATTAAACGTTTACAATCAAATATGAGGATAATTTGCTAAGTCTCAATTATCGAACTTGTTTCCTTTTGGCTTTTCTGCCGAACAGTTTTCCAGCAATAACAAGTTGATCAGTGTCCTTCAGTGCATCTCTTGATACCCACGTATGTCGACGTTTTGTTTTAGCTTATGCAATGAGAATTTTCTACTACATACTAGTACTTTCGTGTAGATGATGAACATCTATTACTACTTTCTGTCATGTATCTAGAGGTTATTGTGAGTAACATCATAATACGGTCACTTCATACTACTGAATTTTTTTAACTAAAGTCAGATAATTCTCGTATTGTTAGTTATTTTCCACTGTTTATGGGTAAAACATTTTGTTCCGCTGCTAGTCTCCTCAAACATGTCCCATTTTAGTGATATTTCCCGTAAACATTCCGTTAATTTAATTGTTTTTCATCATTTTTCTTTATCCGAATGACTCGTGGTAACGATCCCGTTTGACGAAACCCATCCCCTTTATTCGGGCCTTTATGAATGCATCTACGTCTCTCGCTAGGTTGCGTTACAGGCGTTTGTTTACACGCACTCTATTTTACGCTTCCTTCGTTATTCCTTATTTTACTCCACTTCTGTTCAAGCCCGGTCTTCTCATGCTCGAACGGACTATACAGCTGAATGCTTTCAATAGACACCAAATGCGACCAGTTCACTCACTTTCCCTTGAAACTCATGCTAAGTATTAGTATTCTATGGCTCAAGTTCATTTAGTTCTCGGTTTGCTGAAAATGTAAGCATTTATGAGGCTGAAACTTCACCTCCCGAGATGCATAAGGGGTGTTATTGACTAGACTTGACTTACTATGACCCCCACTTTTGTCTGAGTGTTGTTTAACGGCTATTTACCTTTTCGTTGTCTCCCAGCTACTATCCGTGTTGACCAGCGGACCTCCTATGAAAAAGGGCACTTCTTGTCTACAAATTGCAACCAGCCGCGGGTGGATCCTGATAAACGATCCACAGCAAATGGTCTGCAGTTGTACTCGCATTCTGGACGACCACAGAAAACTGGTGAGCATTATACTCAACGCTTAGCGCGCTGTCGGTTTTGAATTGAATACTGTAATTGATGCTCCCTGTAAGTTACTAATTTGCGAACGATCTTCCGCTCGCTTGATGGAAGACATTCTGTGTATTTTACCGTGAGTGAGTATTTTCACTTTGGTGTCTTTCTATTGTGTTCATAGTCAGCATCATTAGTCGACTGTCCCGCATTGACAACCTGTGATATTTGCATTAGGTGTCTCACTTATCTGATTAGGTCCGTTAGACGTTTGTATGCGACTGGTAACCAGTGTCCGCATTGACTTGTACTCCTGTTATTTCAGGTGGTCATAATCCGTCAGACTGTTTTGTTCGGTTCATAGTACGGTACATTCATTTGATAGCATTTTTATCGACTGTTGTTCATTGTGAACATATACATTTACAAAATAGAATAAACACTCTTAGCATTCCACGTGCAAAACTTCACAGTTATGTGTCTTTGTCAATGCTCGTTTCATTTGTGTGACACCATGATAATAATGATGCACACGTGTTAATCAGAAACCCGTAAAACATGGGGAAACTTTAGAACTAAATTTGAAAGTGTAATGTAACGGCAACATGTGCAGTCACTATTCTGGGATGCTTGATACACCACTACAGTTGCTTGGCTCGCCGCCCGCCTCAACAGTGACGTGGAATATCCTAGAAGAAAATGCTACTAAGAAGGTTGAAAATTACTACTTCCGAACCATAAACGGAACGGATATGGGAAAACATATTGTGCGTTGTGCTAATGTTCTGACTTAAATCGCTTGATAAAGGCTCTCCGAGAGGGTCGAAACGTTGTGAAACCGATAACTCTTGGTTTTTAACTCGTTGTGGCTTAACCAAGAAATTACTTAATAAAGGTTGAAAATTAACAAAAGAAGAGCAAGCAAAAGAACTAGAAGTAGTATGGATACAGGTATGCCATTGACTGCGACACACCACCATCTCAGATAGCGTCTCTAACCAGCGATTTGAGTGATCACGAGGACCCCATCCAGGCAGGCGACACGTTGTTGCTTGACCACCACACGGTTTTACCCAACTGTTGGTGGTCTCAGTATATAGTGCCCCGTACGGTAAACGTTCAGCTGGCATACGGAGTACGTGACCTAACCATCGCAAGCTTATGCACCGTAAGTACTTGACCAATTGATCGTGCATCCCGAGCGCCCCGGAAAACACGTCGACGAACGTCCACATTGCTCACGCGATCAGTCCACTAAATGTGGGCTTATTGGCGGAGACAGCGATGGTCAAACCCAGCAAGCTCATTGCCATCTTCCTTGTGAACAGGACACGTTTCCGAACCATAGAACAAAATATAACGTACGCAATCATTATATACTCTTCCTTTCAGCGAAAACGCAACGTTTTTTCGATGCCACAGATGACGCAGTTTCGCAAGGCAACTCATGCCTTTGCTATCCTCGCTTATATCTCATCAGCAATATTACAGGCTGACGAGATAGTGCTACCCAAGTATGTGAAACTGTCCACAGTCTCAAGCGGATTACCCGTAATGAAGAAAGTTGGAGTGGAAATGCCCCATTATTGAAGCCACACTTTGCACTTTGAAGGTGCGAAGCGCATTCCATACAAACCAGCTCGGTCGCTCACCCTATTCAGCATGGTCTACATATCTTCGCAGAGAGGGTAATTAAGGCAATGTCTTCGGCGTACTCCAGATCGGTCAATATAGCGCCAGGAATAAAATCAACGCCATGTTCACTGCACTCGTCAAGCGCACCCTCCAGAATGTCGTTCATGACAGATTTGAACAGGAATTGGGAAATCGGCCACCCCTGTCGCACATCACTAGAAGTGATGAATGTCCGAGACTGTTGTCCATAAACTCCCACTCTTTTTGCTGAGTGGACATACAGTGATCTCAACAGATTCTCGTATTTCTCTGGTACTGCCTTGCGGAGTAGGCAGCTCCAGAGAACGTTACGAGCAACTGAGTCGAAAGCAGCTTTTAGGTCGAAAAAGACCAAGACTGTTGGCTGTCTGTAACAGTGCCGATGTTCCAAGACCCGACGCAAGGTAAAAATATGATCAACGAACTCTCGACCTGATCGGAATCCTGCCTGTTCTTCGCGTATCTGACTTTCTCTGGGCTTAGTGAGTCGACGTAAAATGAGGCCAGTGGGTAACTTGGACGCAATTGACACTTAACTGGTGCCTCTGTGGTTGTCACATAGATATCGGGCCCCCTTTTTGAGAACGGGAATGACTGTTGATAGGCACCAATCACGAGGTACCTCTTCAGTCTCCCAGCTCGTGTGGAGGAGTTTTGTCAGTTCTGATGTCAACCTATCCCCACCATCCTTGAAAAGAGAAGGAGAGAGGAGGTCTGGACCAGGAGCCTTATTACGCTTCAATAACTTGAGCTCCAGGACCACTTCTGCTTCTGATGGAGGACCGTATGGAATGCAGTGACTGACCAATCGGGTCCCGTCGTCCACATGATCTGGGTGAAGGCAGCTGAACTGCTCTTCAAAATGTTCAGCCCACCTGTCAAGTCGGCGCGATTGACTGGTAATAAGTAAACCATTTTTTTCGCAAATGGTCTCACTTACATCGACTCGGCGGTCAGTACAACTACGGATTGGGGACAAAAATCTTTTGCTCCTCCCAGACAAAGAGGCCCTTTATATCTCTGTCGACTGTTCGACCAAGTGGTGCTTACCGTCTTTATTCAAGCTTTTAGTTAGCTTGCGTTCAAGTTCTCGACGGTCGTCATCATATTCAAAACCAGGTGGGATCTAGTGTTGCTTATTCATGAAGTTTATCGACGTGATGGAAATCCAGTTTTGTTGCAACTGAATAGCCCCTTCGGAACATACCTCTTCATACTTGCGGCGGTTTTTTCCCAATGTTCGTTAGGACCACTCACCTGACTCCAACTTGGCAACTTGTTCACCAACCCCTTCTGTTTAGTATTTCTCACACTGTGCTTGCTCGAATGTCAGTTAAGTGCCTTGCATTTACGAGCGTATGTACTCTGGGCAAATGATACAACAAAACGAGCACAACAGAATGATCCGAGTCCAGGTAGTTGCTGCAAAATGCACGACAACCTATGACACACTGGCGCCACTTGTAACTGACTGCTATGTGATCGAGTTGTGTCCACGGCTTAGAGACACAGGGAAGTCTCCACGTAACACAATGCCTCTTTGTGTGTTGCAATGCGGTACTGGGAAGGAAAAGGAAGTAGGATGTGCACAGTTGCAACTGCCTCTCGCCACTCTTAGTGTTTTGTGCCTGAGCATCGATTATACCCTCAACCGCTTTTTCTCTAGAGAAGATGACCAAGCTGAACATTCAACTCGTCTGCTTGTATGATGATGTCTGAGTGTTTAGCTTGCCTCATAGAACGCATCATTGATACCATCCGAACAACTGTCTGTTGGAGCATACGCTGATATAATGGATACACAACGCCCTTCTGATTTGCGTCGACAGACTTTAACCGATGTGTGGAATCTGATAGCGCACACGCGACTGTTCACTGGAATCCAATTTAGCAAACATTGCTCTGTTCTGAAACTTAATGCGATTCGCACTCCAGCTTGATCCCGAGATTGATCTTCGGCGTCACCAGAAACCCTGAGACAGAAGCGCTTGAATCGATAGTTATCTCGAGGTGAGTGGATAACATTGCTAGAATAGTAGACTCGCGTCTCCGACACGTAGCACACCTCAAGCATCAGATTCGAGAGCGAACTTGCTAGAACAGCTTGCTGACCGGCTTGTCGGAGTGTGCAAACATTGAAGGCGTCAATGTTTACCAGTTGTCTTGGCCGCAGGAAACAATTATCGCCGGAAGGCACATTGAAGGCAGAAGGAATGGGAAGTAAAACAATAGGAGAAAGTCGTGATCGGTTATTAAAATCACTGTCGGGGGAACGATAACTTCTGATACTTCCCGGTCGTTTATGCCGCGGAATGGGGTTGACTTGAGGGACCCCACTCCGAGTCACTGACTCAAACGTCTGACCTGCGAGACAACAGGATATAGGGTTTTCTTGGGGGACCCTACCGGGAACCAATGTCTCAAGAGTCTGACTCGCTTGATAGTGAGGGGCTTGCCTAACCCGAGAGCGCAATGAATAAGGCATTAGTGTCTGATTATGAACACTGCTACGCGCAGTGAATGTACCCGAAATTACATCGGGTTTCAGGTGATATCAGATGTTTTTTGACCGTATTGGATGTTACGCCGGCGGTCACGGTCAACCGTTGGGTGATCGGAGTATTCTTTGTTTGAGGGTACCTTTTCTAATCCCCTTCTTCTTGATACGGAAGACAGTAGTGCCGCAACTATAAGAATAGTTCTGCTGTATGCCCATAGGATTTTACCTAGCTACTTTAGCACTCCTACGCCATTAGTAGTGCGACATACAATCCTATGAGTGTAACTGCTTTTCGTCTGACTGCTCCTCTTTAGCCTGTCTGACAAGGTTGCACCTGGAAGGATCGGAGTTCTAGTCAGCATAGCCCACCGGATCAAAACAGCACACAAGACCGACCACCTCATCAAGGTAGCAGTATAGATCAGTTAATATAAGCAAAACCTATGTGAAATAGTGCTTTGTGAACGAACTACCGGGTCGCCAGCGTCCAGTGAACGACTATGTCATTCACGTTACATAGTGGTTTTTTCCGACGTCGCGTCGTTTACTGACTTGAAGCGTGAATTTTGCTTAATGTTTAGGGTTTTACTTTCACTTTTCTGGGTTTGGATCATTCTTTCAGTTCTGACGGCTCGAAGTGTTTCGCTGCATTTCATCAGATGTATGTTACTGTGTTGGGTATTGTGCACTACAACATTCCAGATCGGTACGGATCGAATTACTAACTACACGTACATACGACTGTGCTCGTGACAGTCTCACTTGAAACCGCTTCTTATTTTCAGGGCAAAAGTTGCTGCATCTGAGAATTCTAACAAATTTTCGTAATTTGTTAGCTGCTCAGAAATGAAATGAAATGAAATGCGCACATGTTTGCATCCGTACACTGACTGTATCTCTCACTGATTGCTTTTAAAAACCATGTAAACGACATGAATGTTTTATTTATTTAGGTATATTTGGTTAGTTTTCCGAAGTCAGCGCTTTATCACCTTTCATGGTTCTATGATCACATTGTATGATATCATTCAGAAGCTTCTGTGCTGCTTTTCATACTTTGCAGTTTAGATCTATCACATTCCTATACCGAGTGCTCCTTGAATGTGCTCTATTCTCACATTTCAACACACACCGGTTCACTCATCCCATGTCTTCCTCCTTGTTAAATTTTCCTCGTCCCGATTTCGGCAAGGGGCCATTATTCTTCGGGAGAAATTTTTATATTACTGATAAGTAGTCGGGGATTTGGTTAGTTTCAAGTTGAACATCACCCACAATTGATCGCAGCTGTCGCATCCCCATAGACTTTCCAGTCGGCCGCTTTCGAAAAGAAGCACTATACTCGAGTTTCGCTGTAATTAGAGCTCGTCAGTAGTGCATATCATCGCAACTGCCGGGACTTGAACCACGGACACGCTGTTCATGAGGCAACCGTGTTTACCAGTTTACTAAAGTCGCGCGTGTTATAACGTTAGTTTTTATCGTTTGAATAAACGCATTCAATAGTTCACTGGCCTGACTTGTCTTAAAATGAGATTTATACCATGACGCCACGTGCCATCATAAGTGGAATGAACTTGACCACAGTAGGTCTTGACAATATCTATCTGTTCTGCGGTTCCGTTGTGCTTGTCCTGATGCATGCGAAATCTTCGTTAGCGTATGGTTGTCAACGTCATCGTAACTTCCGATTCCACATTCACAGACGGGCACTCTACAACACGACGTGCTGTTTTATCCGTCAGTGCTCTCTTAACGGTGTGCGCACTTGTTCACCACGATGGGGTTAGCAAATATACGAAAACTGTGACTGTTTGTCTGTTTCTCACCCCACGCTCCCCGACTGTGTTGTGTTTGATGGTTGGCCTTCCTGTTTGGTTTCTACCTTTCGGTAAACGTTAGCTGTCATCCTTCGGTTAGTTGAGACCGATTATCATTCCCGAGCTTTTCACTTCCGTCCCGTTCACTTCCACGACGTGTTCTCGCCCCCGTATTTAATGTAATTCGATAGATAATGCATTCTGGGTATGTGACAGCTCGGTGATGTAGGAGGGTGCTCCCGGTGATTTATCTGTTCCTGATGAACGTGGAATGAATTGACCATTAATCGCCAACTATGTGGTGTGTTTGTGTACATGTGTGTGTCGTTGAATGCGCTGACGGGCGACCAGTCTCGTCGAGGTCTTGCGTACACAAACCTCACAATAACAGCTGCGCACATAGCGAGGGCGACGTACTTAAACCATTTAATGAGTAGGTGATTCACAACGCAGACTGTTCGTTAGGAGACGATAGACTGGTGTTTGCACATACGTTTTGTTGGTTGACAGATAGTTCCTTTGTGTCCGGCACGTGACCACTCTGTATGCATCTGCCGTACAAGTTGGTTGGCGTCCTTCGCCTGTGATTAATCTCTGCCTCTCTTTTGTAGTAGTGCGCTGTATGTACATCTTTTCATTTGTTTTTTTTTTATTGTACTGTTCTCGAAAGCAAGCTCGAGTGTTGTACGCTCTAGCACAATTCATCGACCAACAAACCAATGCGCGCTACCCATCTTGTGTAGCAAAACCAAAAACAATTAGGCGACGTATTCATTTTGATTGCCTATTATTTTGTTCTCCCAGGTCAATCTTTACCGGAGTGGTAAACGTAAAAAGGCCTTGAAACGATTGGTACGTTTACTAACAGACCACCCAGGAAAATACGGAGGCGATAAATTCAATCCGTTCGTGGCTGAACAAGTGTTTGCACGCCTGATCGATGAAAAGAACGCAGACATTTGACAAGCTTCTTCACAGATGTTTCCCTGCACATATGGCTTTTGTGTCTGGAAATTGTTTTTTGTACATGTTACTGTTACATTAATAAGACTGAGAAACATTGTTTGTCCATATTTTTCACTTGTAAAATGTATGATTTGATTTAACTTCTGTTGAATTGAATAACATTATTTGTTGCATCAAAGGGTTAATGAAAATAATGTAGTATGGTTTGGCCACAGTCATTATCACACTGTGTGGAGTAGCTATTCTCCCATTCTTAGTTGAAGACTGATGTTGCGCGATGTATATTCCATACAGGATTGCATGATCAGATATCGCCTACCGGTCATTTTCACTATGCCGGCGACTCTACCAGACGTGACTTCCCTGGACTTACGCTTGTTCTCTACACTTGTGTCGTTGTCGTCATCTATCAATTGAAACCATGAATCCTGGGGGGTAGAGTAGAACGATTGTTTCAACTGTTTAGGTCCATTACATTTCAGAACAGAGCTTGACAATGGTTGGCATATCCTCATAAGTAGTCCGATGCACGTTGATTTATTTATCGTCAAACTCGAAATGCATATCCTAGACCAAGTGGACCTTTTGATAATTCATAAATTTGCTGATGACACTCTGTTAACTACATGTACTAAGATCGAGGCACACGGTTTGATTGACTGAACAAACTGTTTGCATTCATACACACGGTACACATTAGAAAATGCAATTAATACCTGTCGTTTTTGAAAATCAATGCGAATAGGAGGAGTGTTTGAGTTGACTGGCAGCTACCAACATTTTCTGGATCTGTCTCAGTTTACAAAGAACAAGTGACTGAAATTACCTCATTTCAGCGTGTTGAACAGATTTGCACAGATGACATTAAGGAAGACGGATAGCGCCAACTAGATTAGTTTTTATTTGTATAGAACAGGTAAGAGACTGATGTTGTAGGTTGTGCTCGGACCGATTTTATTGCATCTTTATTCGTTTTTACTGTAAACAGAAGCATTAGACCAGAAAACAGTTACAAAAGGTAGAAAATTAAAAATAGTTCGGTTGTCACCACGTCACCACCACCGTAACAGTTCCTTTTATGTGTATAAAATAGAGCAGTGGTATCTGATTTCAAATATATGGGCACTTCGTGGCAAACGTTGTTTCGTGTTAAGAACAAATCACGAAATTACTAGTGAATCTCATGTGTTGCGTCACTAGCTAATGCTAGGCCGTCGAGGACACTGGATCTTGGTGTTTGCTGTCAATTACCTTATTGCATAACTATTTGTCAAACCGAATTTGATATGTGCTTGGTAACCCTGGTTTCAAGCTGACATTGTTTTCTGCCATAGTGGAATGTTCCGGCTCCACAGTTTTATTCATGGATTACGTTATGTCGGATGAACTGAAACGGCGAACTAGTCAGCTACGTTTTGAGAGTGGCACATTAAATAGGGTTGGCGCGCGTAGTTTCACCGGATTTGACGGCTCAAATGAACATCAGCTAGGGTAGACTTTACCGGACAACGTACCAAACAACCCGCATCCTACATTTCTTAAGCAGTCGGTGGGCTTATAACTTCCTTTCACTGGAGACATAATTTGTCGATTAATTGAACAGAGTTCGAAGTCAGTAGGCGTTCGCATGTTTATTGCTGCGAATCCAGTTGTATACAGAACAACTAGTATCATCGTGCTCCCGGTCTAGAAATCGGCCAAGTTACTATCGGTTATTAGTGGTGTTGCTATATCTTAGACGGTGGGTCTGTCCGCTGCAATTATGTGCAGTTTGATCACACCGATGTGTGCAAGATTCACTCTACACTTCGGTGAGAGGCTACTTCGTCATCAATCGACGTATGTACGCAAGCTGAGCTGTATCTGCATCGTCGAAGCACGTTAAACATATCTACGGCGTACACTACGTTAGTCTGCACTACTTGTGATTCGGTAGTCCGTTCAACTGTCAACTGGTTGGGTTTTGTGCGATCCCTCGAACGTATTGCCGTTCGTCTGAGTTTTCCATCTGGCAACCGCTAGGATTCAACTGGCAAGATGACCTGCTTGTGCTCCGTAGCGCATGAGCAACAGATCCACTAAGTTCAATGTTAGTTTCGCCCCTATCATAGCTGCATCCCCACCAGAAGCATAAACATGCTGTTATCGTCCTTTCTACTGTTGAAGGGGGCCTTAAATTCATTTGATAGAAATTCAATTTGTGACTGTTTATAAGGGAAAGGTGTATTCGAGAATTGCGTCAAATTCCTAGAACTAATTTACTATCACGTCCTACATTAAGTTTATGCTTATGGCGGCTTGTTGTTGACGTTCAGCATCTGCGCCAGAATCACCATGTTCCTGTTTTCCTCTTTAACTTTGCACTAGACTGTATCCTGAATTTCACCCTCACACATGTTGAATAGATTGGCGTGGAATTGCAGTCAGAGTATAAAGGACGCAAGGCACATTGTTGTGTAACCTGTGAGCTTTCATGCGAAGCATGGAACGTCCTAAACAGATCCACGATGTCACTTCATCGGTTTGTTGTGATCTGTATAAATCGGGTCGCCCTATCCGCTGCATACAGCAGGGGGATAGGCGAAAACATGCTAATGCTGACCCCTCGCCCAATGTCCTATCAAATTTCGTTCTTCGGCCCCTCCCGACCTCCATTTCTGTTAGTTACTTCACTGGTCCCACAAGAGATGTAGGTAACCATGGTAACTGTGAGCCGGTAAGTTCCGTCTCTTTGCTATTCAGCGTCATGCCTCTTTCGTCCCTTGTTTAGACCTAGAATGCGAATTAATGTAGGTGCCTTCAGCGTACGCATTCTAAAACAGATTGGTCAACAGGCCGCTCTCGCACGAACGTTAGACTCGTTGCAAGCCGATGTCTGCTTACGATCCAATTGACTATAGTGACCTCCGCGTCAACGCCTCTTACTCGGATTTTGTCACTCTCCCTCGGTCGAGATATGGCTCTGATGTAGTCGCACTGGCCGAAGATATGAATGCTCAGGTCGGCCGCGTTGGTGAGGCCGAAGCTCGTTTAGGTGGCAGGTTTTGGATAGCGTCACATCGGTCAGATAATAGCGGGCGATTGTTGCAGCTGTGCGCTGAGCATGAGATGTTTTTAGTCCGCACTAGTTTTAGGCATCGTGCATGTCATTGCTATACTTGGCGCCCGCCTTCTCCGAATCAGGCCTGGTCTCAGATAGACCAGATTGTTATTAGCTACAAGTGGTGTGGTTGCATTGAAGACTGTCATTCTTATTGGAGCACGTACTTGGACTCAGATCATGCGTTGGTATTTTGTCATTTTGTTCTTGTATTTGCTGGTCAATGACCCCACCGACAGCAACGACTGGCTGTTGAAAAATTGGCTTTACCCTCGATAAAGCATAAGTAGCAAGTCAGCTTCTAAACTGCCTTAATGGTAATCACTGCGAAGATCCAACAGCTGCTGGACTACAATTTCGCAGGCCATTCAGAAAACAGGTACTGTAGCCTGCGGCAAGAGGGTACATGAGTTAAAGAAACATTCCATCTCGGAAAAATTAAGTCATGGATGTTGTTGATGGATGTGTATATCTGGGAAGCTGCATCAGCGATGGCGGCGGAGGTGTAGGGAATGAAACAGAGGCGCGTATTTTCAAGGCTACAGCGGTGTTCGCTAATCTGAGACACCTATGGCGACAGAAAGGTATATCTCTGAAGCTTAATGGTTGCATATATCAAACAACGGTGAGGGCTGTATTACTATACGGCAGCGAAAGCTGGCCGCTCAGGATAGAGGATGTGAACCGTATCCATGTATTCGACCACCGATGTCTGTTCAATCGTTCGGATCGGATGGTACCAACGAGTAAGCAACGAAGGGGTTAGGAAGCGGGTGTTTGGCATTGATTGTCGAACGAGTTCATTCGTTCAGTCCTTACTCTTGCACAGACTTAGATGGTTAGGTCATATACTAAGGATGCCAGCTAATCGTCTGCCACATCGAGCACTGTTTGCCGACGCTGCGGTCGAATGGCACGAGGTGGACAGATAATGACCTAAAGTACACAAATGAAATTTTTTACGTAGGTGTTGGCTACTGTAGATCGGGTTCGTCTCCCAGGCTGGGGCCCTCGCGACTCACAGAGTCCGTGGCTGGAGACGTTAGGTGAGATGGCGGCTAACCGAGCTCAGTGGCGTGAATGTTGTTGTTGTTTGTCCGAGTTGTCTGTGAAGTGAGTGCATTTATTGAAGCGGGGCAGTGAAAGCCGCAAGGAAGTTGTCTTGCTGATGACGCCTTACTTTCACTTACAGCTCGGTTGTTTGTTTGTAAGGTGTAGGCGCCTTGATGTTGTATGTTCGAGTGTAGACGTAGCTATATTTTAGTGGCTAGGTCCCCTTTCTGTCGTAATAAGTGCCTCAGTTCAGTAAACACCGCTCTAGCCTTGAAAATACGCGCCTCTGTTTCATTCCCTACACCACCGCCGCCGTCGCTGATGCAACCTACCAGATAAACAAATCGATCAACAACTTCCATGACTTAATTGTCCAACATTAAATCTACATAATCACAGCAATCTTTCAGAAGCACGTTGCATTTCGAGGTTGCAAAACGAAAGAACAAAATGACAAAATACCAACGCATGATCTGAGTCCAAGTACGTGCTCCAATAAGAATGACAGTCTTCAATGCAACCACACCACTTGTAGCTAATAACAATCTGGTCTATCTGAGACCAGGCCTGATTCGGAGAAGGCGGGCGCCAAGTATAGCAATGACATGCACGATGCCTAAAACTAGTGCGGACTAAAAACATCTCATGCTCAGCGCACAGCTGCAACAATCGCCCGCTATTATCTGACCGATGTGACGCTATCCAAAACCTGCCACCTAAACGAGCTTCGGCCTCACCAACGCGGCCGACCTGAGCATTCATATCTTCGGCCAGTGCGACTACATCAGAGCCATATCTCGACCGAGGGAGAGTGACAAAATCCGAGTAAGAGGCGTTGACGCGGAGGTCACTACATTCAGTTGGATGGTAAGCAAACACAACGGAAGGATTTCTGAAAGCCTTGCGTCTACCGCCGGCCTTAACAGAACCTGCCAAGCGGACGGCACAAGTCTACTGTTGACAGGGATCCAATCCACAAATGCGCCTGCGGCCGTCGTGCAGAGGACTATACCTACTGCACTCTTACCTGTAACGGCGGTTGTGGAGCCACCCGAAGTGTATAACCAGTGTCGGGTAGACAATGCGGGTGTTGTTAGTTCCACACGCTGACTGCTGTTCTGGATTCTAGTTTTCAAGATACAGCAGACATCGGCTTGCAACGAGTCTAACGTTCGTGCGAGAGCGGCCTGTTGACCTATCTGTTTTAGAATGGGGACGCTGAAGGCACCTGTATTAATTTGCATTCTAGGTTTAAGCTAGGGGCGAGGGAGGCCTGAAGCTGAATGGTAAGAGACTTACCGACTCAGTGTTACCACGGTTACCTACATCTGTTATGGGACTTGTATTTTTATCTGAAATAAAGTTCAGGAGAGGCCTGGAAGTTATGTGTCATAGAATACTGTGGGAGTTCAAGCATTAGCATGTTTTCGCGCATCCATCCTTTTGTCTGCAGCAGATAGAGCGACCCAATTTATACTGCTAGACGGTTGGTGTAATATGGAGTTTCTGGTATCGTGATTATTCATGGTTGTGTTTGGGCTGAGATAGTGCCAGGGCGCCCAGACCTAAACAGGAGAACGATTAGGGTTCTGAACCATTGCCTTTGGTTTAAAAGCGTTTACCGCAAGGCAGCGGGTAGGTGGCAATGTATCAAAATTGGTACCTTTTTCCGAGAAGGATGTCAACCTTCTTTCAACCCTAAAATTGCACACCAAAGGCTCAGTCGACGTTTGATAACGCGCGTTTGTAGGGTCGTCTTGGTTGCATTCCTCCTGCCTGTTTTCGACCATAGATATCTCGAAAGCATCGACGATCTGTCTAAGATATGCTTCTCCATTAAAGATTCGTCTGTTTTCGAGGTGTTGAGAGCAGACTGTTTCAATTACAGTATAAGTAACCAGTGGCTTTTTTGTACCTGGACAGGTTTTTCGGCTGTCGAAGTAACTGCTTGTCATGTCGCGCCTGGGTTCTGAGTCACAGGTTAGGCTAGAGGTGGCAGCTTTGTGATAGACGTATGATTTGACCTCGAGGTTTGAAAGCGATGACGCTGAGGCTTGCTTCAATTGTTCGTTCTTGATTTCCTGTCTGAGATCTTGAGGAAGATGAGCAAAATTTCGTAAGGATGTTGTCCGGTATGGCGAAGAATGGAATGCGAGGGCACTCGAGTTGCGAATCTTTCTGTGCACTGACTCAACATCTCTTGTTCTCTACCTACATTTTTCCTACATAAGCCACAATATTTATTTCATTTGTTTTGTTCTGTTTATAAATCTTTCCGTCTGGTTTATATGTGCTCCATGGACTGTATTGCTTTCGAAGCAGATTGTGTCACACAGCGGCTTTGTTTTGAAAGTGTTCGTTAGAATTTCTAATATCACTGACCCACCCTAAGAAATGGAGTTAGCTGTTGTGTTGTGTATGGCCTCTAGGCATCCTCCGTCGACATATAGTATGCCTACGTTCGACTATTATATTTTACTCGAATGTTCAAATTTACATCCATTCTGTGTGTAGGCAACTAATTACCCACGCTCTTTGATACACTCTTCAGAACAGTTAATACCGATCCTCATGGGTTGTATTCAGTGTAAATTATTAGCTTTTGATAAGCGATTGTGCTGTCATCTAATTTGAATATAACTTTTATTACTAATAAGTAGTGTGACAGATTTATGAATTTAGATGAGACCCAACTGTGAAAAGTCAGGGCTTTGGCTGGATTCGAACCAGCAACAGACACACCATGCCTCAACGCGGCAAACGCTCTACCAGCTGATCAACGAAGGCACGCCAGGAGCTCGGAAATTTCACATTTGGATTCGGTTACCCACCCGTCCCACTGTCTCATATGGAATCCACCGAATGATCCAGGGGATCGACTATCCCGGCAGGATTTCTCAAACAGCTCACGCTGGAATCCACCAACGCCACTGTTGAGCGTGGCTTCGTAGCTCAGCTGGTAGAGCCCTTGCCGCGTTGAGGCATGGTGTGTCTGTCGCTGATTCGAATCCAGCCGAAGCCCTGACTTTTCACAGTTGGGTCTCATCTAAATAACTTTTATTGTCCACCCCCGGTAGTTGGATGAATCAGTACCTGCTGTAAGCATGGCTACCTCACTGGAAGCGGCCGTCACAGGGACTGTTAATTTCTTTCTTTCCAGAGAACCTTTGCGAAAATGAGGATTAATCCGTAAATGTGTCGTGACGTGTACTCATTTTGGCACGTCTCCGTGCAAGCTTAAAAACTCAGCCATTAAGATGCTATGTTTCAAATTCAATCGCGCACGGTCGACTACATTTTAGTAGTCAGTTATAGGTACACTCCTCTCACAATCATAAACTGTAGTTTCGAGCTATCAGAATGCTCACGTTGGATACGTCTAGACACGTGATCACGGAGTTGCCGCAACTTACATGAACTTCAATAAGGCCTTATGTGTTACTCGTGGACTTGATAGTGTTGCGCGATGACGAGTGAGCAAATGGTTGGAACTTGCTAGTGGAACAAATGATCGCCACTTGGATCAAACCATAAGGTCGAACAGATTTCGCCACAGCCAGTCCCATGAAGGCAGCACTTTGATTTGGGAAATGTAGGTTCTTGTTGCTTTTGAGGACACTAATCAGCAGAAGCTTATGGATGTATATGTGTTTCGAAGTTTGCTTTAGTAACATCAGTCATTTCATGATCATTCGAGAGTATAGGACTTGGTTCTCTTATACCTTCTCACATTTGCTATCAGCTTTATGTATTTGTGCACTCAACCTTGTCAGCGACACAATGGTAGTCGTAAGACTCTTTTATTTGCGTTTCGATAGAATAAATGGAATCAGTTTGATTTCATTGCTTTTGACATGTATCTATTTCCAACTGAATCGGGTGCGCATTTTACCCACTTGAACGCTTGCACTTGATTGCATTGTTCTCTGAGTCAGTTTGATTGAACAGTCTGTGGGGGTTAGAAGTTATTTTTGAAATCTCGGTGCGGTAACACTTACGAAACTTTAGCGCTGGTTCAGTGAAACATTTTAATGAACTATCCATTGGGTTTAAAACGTTTTGCTCACCATTACTACTACTCTTGGACTGTTTGTCCTTCCGTACGCCTCCCGTGGTCAGGCAAACCGTGAATCCCATTTTGGACTGCAACTAAATTCTGTCCTTGCTTCTGAGTTTCATTGTAACCTGCGTGCATATATTTTACACGTTGTAACGTTTTCTGAAACTCGCCAAATTTTCTAACCTCCCCATAGTAGTCGAGCGCCATCTGGCATCGCCGATTTCTGTCAGTTCGATTGGAGCTAAATCAAAATGTCTGTCAACTTTTAAGCAACTTGACATTATCCAGTATAT
Organism: Paragonimus skrjabini miyazakii; assembly: GCA_014338405.1. Classification (NCBI taxonomy): domain Eukaryota; kingdom Metazoa; phylum Platyhelminthes; class Trematoda; order Plagiorchiida; family Troglotrematidae; genus Paragonimus; species Paragonimus skrjabini miyazakii. Next base: position 53,086 of record JTDE01001341.1, on the reverse strand, counting down.
GCGCATGGCTCAACCAATCGTGTGCGTATGGTAATGCTAACCGTGTTAATGCCCAAGTTGGAAAACATGTTTAAGTTCAGTAACACGAGATACCTCAGAAGTCGTTATCAAGACAGACGGTAGCTCAATCTCTGTCCAAGCTTAATGGGTTTTTATTGGTTTTACAGGATTTATGGCTGGAAAATCAGTTTCTTGCTTTTCATTAAAAAGGGTGATGATAAACTCAGTGGAAGGCGAACTATGACGAAGCTGTCGTTTTGCATTATCTGCTTCGCGGACACAGCAAGCTTGTCTAGACACCAAATTACATACGCCCCAACATCGCATGTGGTTATTTTCAGAAGCTTCACGCCAGTGGGTTCTCGAAACTCGATCCCAGATTCCCGAAGTGGTCTAAATACTGCTTCATATACGTGGTGACGCCGTCCATATAGTCATTCACATCAGCTTTCACATAGGTTTTGTATAGGTTCTAGAACCTGGACGTTTCATACCGCTTCATCAAACTGTGTCCGTCCTAACTGCAACCTGCACGTTGCTTAGGGATAGGTTCCATTGATATGGATTACTCATAACCTTATGTATGGTCCTGAAAAATTTCCAAACATTGAATACCCTTGATCCATTTCGTAAAACAGAGAGAAGACATATCGCGAGATGTTAACGTTTCGATTTACTCTCATCAGTCGTCAAATTTAAGCTAGCAAATTTTATACAAACGGCGTATAGCAGCAACAATTGTACGAACCAACCGCATAGTTCTGATCTTTTACGCGCTAATAGTGCAATCAATTCCACGGCAAGGAGATTGATTGCGTCAGCACCTTCTGTGCACATAAAACTGGCCGATGCTGTTTGAATAGCACTGCCTCGCTACTCGCCAACGGTTTCGGGTTGCGATTAAGTAACAATATCGTGAACGATTTAACATGGTCAACTAGGTGACCGATTGCTAACATGTGTTTGACAATCGATGAAGCCGGGATCTTCGAGCCTGTTACAGTCAATAGGTCGTTTTTGGAGATTGTCGTTGATAACCACTTAGGGATGTGCTCCGCCATACGTTAATGCAAACGCCGATCTGTCCTGCCTATGTGGACGTCATTGCAACTGCAACTGAACTGGTAGATTACGTGGGAGACAGACTGATTGGTTGAGTGTGTATCGCCGCTATGAAGAAACAAGCCCCTAGTGCTTAGCAAGATGCGTAGTTGGGCCGCTGGGTAGGTGCGTTGCAACGCCGATATCAATTTGTGACTAATCTTATTAGTCAAGTGGTCACCTTTGAATTGAATTTGCAGAAATATGTTCTTTTTCTGCGCACTGTAGCTTACCACTTTTGGTTCTTCCATCTTGCTGTGGATATCCACAAACTTTTCAGGGTAGCCGTTATCCACCAGCGTTTCCCTAATAAACTCTTCTTCTTTCCCCAATCGATCTGCTGTGCGAATCATTCTGACTCTGTGGAATAACGTTTTCACTAATCCTCGTTTATAAGCAATAGGTGCGAAGCTGGAGAACTGCAAATATTGTCCGCTCCAAGTTGGCTTACGATAAACAGATCTTTGTCGTGTATCGTCTTCACGTCTGGTTATAAGACTATCTAAGAACGGCAAGCAATTACTAACCTCCACCTCATAGGATAGAGAGACGTTTCGGTGGATGTTGTAAACCCTGTTAAATGGTACGCTGGTTCGATCTCGGTATAGTGGTGCGCTCGGTAAAATCGGATTCTCATCCCGGTACTAAATCACAAGAAAATCTCGGTCCGGATTTGTACCGCGACTGTCCCCATATTCGCTCTCAAGACAAGCCAAAAGACGCCTTCAAAGTAAAGATTCTTGTTCTGCCACAAAACGGGTGCGGTTAGGGCGACAACTACAAAGTGTTTATAGGGCACGTGTGTAGTTTGTTCAATTGTTTGGGCGGAACCTTGAAATCCAAGCCCAACGAAAGCACATCTACTTGAGCTTTGGTAAAGTGAGTATCCGAAAAATTGTGAATGTGTTTAAAATCATCTGTGGTTAAGGCTGACATCCGCCCACAAAACAGTGAATTTTCCAAGTTCTGAGGCGTCTCAACCTTGGTTTCTTGAAGTGTAGTTCGCATAAACTCAAAATGTAAATGTAGGCATTATATTAGGTCTTCTTAAGGATCTCATTTTTGCTTGTACAGAAAACATTCCGTTTGAGTTCGAAGGTGTTAACTATAGACAGATTGATGGTGTAGCCATAGGTAGCCTACTGGGTGCCATATTAGCGGATGTATTTTTGAGAATGCTTTAGAGGCAATCTTAAGAAAGGATTTTCGGGGTCCTTCTTTACAAACGTTAGGTGGAGGACTTTTAATTTTTACCGATGAATGTGCTTTTACCTCATTTTATAACTATTTGAACTCCCTCCACCCAAACCTCTCTGTATCTTATGAGGTGTAAGTTAGTAATTGCTTGCTTCCTAAGTGGTTATCAACGGCAATCTCCAAAAACGACCTATTGACTGTAACAGGCTCGAAGATCCCGGCTTCATCGATTGTCAAACACATGTTAGCAATCGGTCACCTAGTTGACCATGTTAAATCGTTCACGATATTGTTACTTAATCGCAACCCGAAACTGTTGGCGATTAGCGAGGCAGTGTTATTCAAACAGCATCGGCCAGTTTTATGTGCACAGAAGGTGCTGACGCAATCAATCTCCTTGCCGTGGAATTGATTGCACTATTAGCGCGTAAAAGATCAGAACTATGCGGTTGGTTCGTACAATTGTTGCTGCTATACGCCGTTTGTATAAAATTTGCTAGCTTAAATTTGACGACTGATGAGAGTAAATCGAAACGTTAACATCTCGCGATATGTCTTCTCTTTGTTTTGACTATATGGTCTTGATTCACCCATGCGATTTCGTAGTCTTTCTTTCACCTCTGATTCACAACCAACAGGGATTTCCACATGGGATTTCGAGTGATAGTTATTTACTTGATGCTCGCCCACAGTGTTTTATGTAGTGAGGGGCAAATATCAAGCTAGGCGATGCTTTTTTATATCTTTCAACGGTGCATTCGACGGGGTTCTTCCAACCGGAATGTGCCTATATACACAAGTGAGGAATGCTTATTTGTTTTACTATCAGATTACGGCAACGTTTTATTGCAACTGATGACGATCGGTCCAACGTTTTTTGCGGTTTTTCTGTGGGTTTCACGCTGGACTCACTTCCGGTGATTGCATTTCGGCTGAAAACATTTTACCATCTTATGTTACCGTAAGTGGACAACAAAATATGATGCGTAGTGGTTGGTGACATTGACAGTTTATCTCAAAAGTTTGCTTTACATTGACATGCTTAACAGTTCAGGAAGTACTTTAGTATGCGTCCATCTGTTTTATACCCCATAGCACTTTCCTTTCTGTTACTGTTAAATCGTAGGAGCTCGATTTTATAAGCTGCACTTCGCCCACATTTGGTAGCAATTGTCCTATTCCTTTAGATTTTTCAACCAGCCTCTTTCGGAAAGAAGCTCTACACGCGAATTTTGCTCTTGTTGAAGCTGTTTTTATTACCATGGCCGAGATTTCAACTCTGGTCACGCATTGCTCATTTGCGATTATGACTGGCCATTTGCATGTGATAACCTAATTGTGCCTAATATGAGATCAGTAGCGCAGCGGTTTGCTTATGATAGCATAGCCGCAGTTCTCATCCTGGTCGTGCAATGCGCTATGCGCTACTGACAAGCTCTAGCAAGAACGATACTATATTCTGTTAGTTTTTTCAGTAGGGGCTAACTGGAAAGTTTCTTGGAATGCGGCAGCTACAATCAGTTGGATGTGGTGTTCACTTCTCACCCACAGGCCCACAAACTACTAGAATGTATTTGTGAATGACAGAAGGACGTTTTCATGGTTTGTCTATTTACTTTACACTCTTTGTTGAGCTCAATTTAATCAATCTGTCTATTCGACGGACTGATATGCTATATGTCACTGAGAGGTGATTACTAACCGATTCGACATATTCAAGTATTCTATAATTTGTTTCTAACGAAAGCTTGCATCTTGATATTATTCGAACCGCCCAAGCGGCTACTCAGTCACACCATCGTTTTTCACATTTGTTGATGTGCCTGTTCTCACTAGATAACTGGTTCTAAACTAGTTTCTTCAGATCCCATGAAGTGGTGGGAACACTTCATTTCATACTTCAATCCAAGACATTCTACAAAAGCCATATCCTTCTTGATGCAGACGAAAATAATAATGACAGTAACAGATTTATAGTTATTAGGGTCAGAAAGTTATTCAATTTTCGCCGTAAATGATGAATGTTTGCCTGTTACTTGGACGCTTTCTCAAAGCCATAGTGCCCGTATTTCTACGATAGGGCTGGCGGTTACTAGCCACCACCCAATCAATAATTTTGTTTCACGTAAATCTTCCGGATAAGAGAAGTTTCATCTACCGTAATTGGCTGTCAGTATCCCAACACTGAAGTGTAAACAGGCGGAAACAAACGAATTGTAGATCATCTGGGATTGCCTTATAATGGATGTTGACCGGTCCATATCGCATACACCTACAAATTCTTTCAATGGGATTTGCGTGTGAAGGGATTTGTTTGTTAACGCAATAATTTCTATTTTAAAACGCAACATATTTGTGCTAGAAATGATTGTGTACGTTGAATAGGAGTCGCACTTTTTCCAAGTTTATTCAAACACGGGAAATGACTGAACTGTATTAATTATGGTACTATTCAGACAAGTGGCTGAAAACATTTCCAGCATAAATTGAATGTTGAATCATCGCCTAGTACTACAATAACAGTAATATACTGTAGCAAACTGATTCGAACGTATGTTGAAAGTAACGCCGATCTCTTCATTTTATGCATTCATTGTACTCTAAATCGGAAACCAAAGACGCTGTAGTTCCCAGACCGAAGAGATTTGTGTTAAAAGGATTTGCATTCCACTAAGTTGAAATCAATGATCTTCAGAAAGTCGGCTGCTAACGTCGATAGAAGATTGGTGGTTGAAAATCCAGAATGGACATCGAGATTTTCTTGTCTCCAACATCACTTGGTTATGATGAATTCGAAAGATTGAATTGTTTTGGGAACAGCTCATAGAGGTCCTATCACCGTTTGTCTAATAAAAACGCAGAACTTACGACAGTCTAGCGGGATAGTTTGAAACAGTGCTTCTCGTCTGCAGGTATACATGCTTGTCGTATGGTCGTATGGTCGGAAATCGCAGTGTGTTTATCTCTGCGAGGTGTTATAATTACAATTTATGAGTGATCTAATTGTCATTACCCCCCAAATCCCAAACGGAACTTATGTGAGCAAGTATACTTAGCGTTACGCTTATGGCCGTTTTTCAGTAAACCCTTCGCTGAGTCACAAGTCAACACCAAACGGATTACAGACTCTGTAAATTTTCTACCTCTATAGAGGAACCCCTGCCAAGCCACTTAATTCAGAAAAATTGCACTATGTAAGCTTTATAGGAGTAGTCACTAAGTTGAATGTAAATGCATAGATAGGTTTGCTGATTAACTGAAGTCATCATGTGAAACCCAAATAAAAATTGAACTTATTACTTAATTGTTTACATGCGAGTTGAACAAAGCTTTGTTCAAGTGTCATGATAAATGTTTGATAAGCTAATAGAAAAAGGTAGATTCGTCTAGAACCTTGCGAGACTATCGCTCAGCTCTAAAAAATAATCGAGCAGGGTAGAGATTTGCTGCATACTGAAGTATGCTTATTCTACGCTCGATTGTCTGTGACTGACTTTCTTCCTCTTTTCGTTTTTTTCTAACTTTTGCTCGTAAGTAATTTTTTCATCAACGACCTTTCAAAAACTAAACCATCCACTGATTTCTCTTTTCCTTATGAACCTTTCAATGCAGATTTGTTTGTACATGCATGGTCTCATCTTCCAATATGTGGATTTTCTACTGAAAATACTTTTGCAGCAAGTGCTCTGATTAAACCCACTTTCTATGTGACAGTTTTCAAAACAGTGGCTATTGATGTTAGATAATAGGTCACAAACTCACGTGAACCGTTCCATTCTACTGATATAAATTATGACCAAAACAGCCCCTGCTCGTTGCCAATCGTAATACTGTATGCCCTCAAGTCAGAAACGTGACGATGAATCTGACTGGGGTGTTGACAACAGGTGTGATTGGTTTTCACAACGCAAGTAGTCGGGCCACATGGAATGGCGTACCAATAAAGCAGTGTGGCCTGCTCAGACTGTTAAGGTTTTCCCAAATAAAAGTGATAATGTTTTCAACAGGTGTACGCAAATGCACGCAATTCAATGCGGATAAACTTGTTGGGCACCAGAGAAGCTTCAGATTTCAGTGCAGCTCTGTGCTTAATCTTAATGAGAGTGGAGTTTGACTGCAGTCCAGTCTGTTTTGATGTCGTTTGACACACCAGCGGAAGAAGTCTTCGGAACACAAAAATGCGGTGCAACTCATTACCCGAAAGATGAATCGCCAAGTGTTTCTTCAGTTTACTTAAAATTCTGATATCCTGAAAAAACCTTGCGCGATTATTTCCGTTTTATTTCAGTTTGATTTACTCTTGTACGACAGTATAAGGAAGCAGAAATAGCGGGAACCTGCGGTCCGAAGCATATTTTGATTAAAATGTCCATCACGGTTTCATTAAGTGAAATAGTCACTTGTTTTAACGTTACCTGACCTGGCGTGCATTTGTTGAGTCAGTAATATATATAATAAGGTTTGTAAACAGCTACTTTCAGTTTTACAAGTATTGAATATAAAAGTACAGAAGATTTATTGGATTGTTACATGTAATTAGCATGTGTTACTGTGAAATGTTGGTAGACTTTGAAAATCTATGGCCGGCAGTCTAACTTGGTTGGTTAATAGTATGTTTTGTGCGAACGATACACGTGATTGACAGACAGTCACATACAATTTGGTTTCATACTGAAATTGCCTTCAAGTCACCCAAGAATATTAGCTGTGGAAGATGCGCAAATTGTACGAATTTCTTTCGGACACAGACTGGGGTCGTAAAGTCTGTCGCTGGTTCCCTCTGTTGTCGATATCACTCACATACTGATAGATCCAGATCTAATATAAGGTACTTCATGGATGATTATAAAAGCATAATCTATCTTATGAATTGACTGTGCATCCTGTTCGAATGCATGTCGATTGCGTACCCAAGTAGAAACTCTAAGTTTCCATGACTAAAATTAAGGTATAGTAGATTTTCCCTCTCTAGGCAATTGTCAAGCCAAACTAAGGTTAGGACAATTGTCGGTAGTCAGATCTAGTGTGTAGTCTTTGAGTTTTCCCAAACTGCTATAGAAGGCCCACACCACCCGCGTTCTGTCTAGGATAGCGGTCGTTTTCTCGTGAGTCATCTAGGGAGGTGGCACACTGTACATAATTCCAAAAATCCTATGTAACTGCATCCACATTATGCGGATTACCCAGAGTAATTGGCTTCAACCTTAATTTTTAGGTGAAGTCTTCTCTTCCAAATGCATTCTCCGGAGTTATGTTTGGTGAATGCTTCTTGTATGATTCATGAGCGAGAGGTTCGAGCACGAATGATGGTTGTTCAACTATCTTTCGTGGAGCACGTTTGGATTAGATCGCACGTACATCCATTTTTCAGAATCGGTAATTATTTATACTTGTGCCTGAGAAGAATTCTACATAAAACCGAACGAGTTAAGGTGCCCATGAGAATTTACCGTTTTGTTTATTTAAGGCAATTTCGCTCTCTCTCACGAAACCCCATGGGTTGTCTTAAACCCCGTTATTTATACACTCAAGGGAATATGACATGGCGCTGCCAAATGTTAACTCACCCCTTGCGTATTATTTGGTGAAGGCAATATGGGGGCAAGAATGGACAAACAACCGTCAAAGCGTTATTTTGAGTTTTTTCTGCTCTCAGTCAGAAAATTCATCTCTTGCCAGCGCTTTTCTGTTTGTTCGGGATTCGACTATGTGCTCATGCCCCGTTATCGAAAACCACCTCGGGATTGTTTGTTTGTGGTTGATGATGAATGATTGATCGCACGGTTGAGACACGTATGGAATATATGTAACTTGTTTGTTATGATGTTGCCGTTGATGCCGTTAATACTTTAAGCGATCAGCCGGTGAGCCCCGACATCATCTTCCGAAATTTAACACGAAAAAGACAAACTTGTCAATCTGACATGAACCGAATAGATCTAACGCAAATTCAGGTTTTTAAGATTCACTTCGAAATCGGCTTATTTTCAATTTTACTATCCACTGCCCATCACGTACTTGACTGATTTGCGTAATTACTGAAAAAAACCTTACTTTTCACCTTTTGGGTCTTTATAACGCTTTCATTCCATCGACGGTGTTACCTTTGTACAATGATATTTAGGCCAGACTCATAATGATTTGTTGTTCTTTTAGGTCAGGTTTCGTTCTTTGCAATTCCACTGGTCATTTTATGAAGTGTTTGGCAATGCTTGCAAATTACCAAAATATATGTCAGATTACATCTTAAAACTTTTGAATATAATACCACATAACGTATGACATAAACTTATGACATATGACATAAACGATGACATAAGCTTATGACACATTCATATGTCCGGAAAATTAACAATGTGAATTCCGATCGGTTCGATAACGGTTGCATTACGCTTGTTTTGGCAACAAAACTCATGTTAATGATGCAATTTAATCTGTATTGTCATTAAGCTCCATTCTTTCTGTACATGACATTAACATAATACCTTGATCAGTCAACTACATGCTACATATTTCGTTAAGTTTACTTTCTGAGTTGATTTTAGTCACCTACGATCTGTGCGGATGTCATAAATTGGGCCCTAACCTGAAAACTTGAGATTTGAAAACTCAATCCTCTTGGTCGTCTAACTTTACAATGTCTGCCAAGAAACATAATTCCTTTTTGCTGTTGTGCGATCATCAAACACTCTATCTAATATTTTATTATTCGATATACACTTCCGGCACTTAAGCTGTGATTGATCAACACATAACAATCGGTGTATATCTCCTGTTTCCACAGCCGAAAGCAGATTTAATATGAAAATCAGCTGTTAACCAAACAGGCTTACCTGTCATTGATAACAGACTAAAGTGACAGTAACGTTTTTTCGGGTTACGAGTTTTGTATGTCGTATTTCGGATTTAGCACGTCACCTGCTTGAGTGTGTCTTTCAATGTGACTACCAACACTGAGAATCTATTGAATAAAGCTGCTTGTAAAATGTTGGTTTTAGAATAAATGAATGTTGCCAGAGATAGATACATGGTTTGTACAAAACACTCACAGTCGACTCTGACGATTACGCAAAAGTCGCCATCAAGCCAGTTATTTTTGCACACTATGGCCGCTAGTGTAGTTTCATGTGATGTGAGGTGGCTCGTATGAGCTATTGGAATGAGAGTGATTTTGTGCACCTGTGCTCACAGAACGCTTGCAAATAAGCCAGTTAGACAAAACTGGACTTTGGAAATCCCGCATATGCTTGCAAAGCAGTTTTGGTGTTTCTTTTTGAATGGATATGGGTCGATGATCTGAGCTCTGTCACACCATCAGGGGTACTAAGATCATTGACTGTCTCCATCAAATCAAGTTGCTCAGATTCTCCGATGGATTGGAAGTCCGCCTGTTTCTGACCGGTCTCTACTGCACCTTCGTACGATTCTCTGTATTCCAGATGCACTGGTTGCCTGCCATTAGAACGTTGCGTATAGTAGAATCGCGAATGGTCAACATTGTTCGGTCGCTTTCCACCATGTCTGCCGGCAAACTGATGGGCTTCTGCTGCGGTCCAACACTCCAGAGCTTGATATTCACCTGGAGAACAATGCACACGTGGATGTCAATGATGAACAGTAGATGAAGCCGACACAGTTAAACTTAAGCAGTTTGATTCACGCTGTCAGTAAAATGGATTACTTCAAATATGATATAATTCCAGTTTTTCGATTGAAACGTCAATGTGGTTTGTGCAAATTTTATGTGTGCATTTGTGCACTGCTGTAACATCATGGCTAAAACCTGCAGTCTGCCGCCTGACTGTCGGTTGGTTTTCGAGCATGCTGTCATTAGCAGTTACTTGTCTTGTCCACGAACTGCAGTACCGTTCAGTTTTTCGTTACCTTGGTTAACAACATGGACTATCAAGTTAGTTAAGTTGAGTAGCTTAAAAATATCAGTTTCCCACTTCCAATTTATATGCCGAACTACTGTACTCAGTTCTTACAATGTTTAGGTCCTGAATCAACTTATTGAATCGATTGACACCCTCGTCATGAGAAATTCACTGGAATGCCGTCCAGGTAAGATCGTAACGAATAGTATGGGTAGCAGCGTACAAGAATAGATAATTACATGAATTAGAAACAGCAGTTCTGTGATTTTCCATTCGTCATTCAGCACAATGCGAGAACTCAGCAAACAGTCTCGTTATTCAGATCCCCCCATTGTGACCTGCGACTTGTGCTTAAAATAATGATTGCCTTCTAATTCATTATAACCGACAAGTAAATATGACATGACCACAGTGACGTAGTCTTCCCGGTCTTCAAGAAACATTTGGGCCAAATAGAAGAAAACAACGTGTCAGTTTGTTTCATGGGACTTAACAGAACTTCGTTTGCAAAATATACAACTTACTGTACAAAATCAAGCAAACTGTTTCCGTTTTTAAGGACCGCAGCTTTTCAGATCCGATTATTGTTGGACAGTTCTGGTCTGTGTCATAAACATTATGCAAAACGAGTATCTTTAGAAGAATCTCGGAGCTTCCATTTTTGATGTCAACAGGAATGACGCCGATTCTGTCAAGCAATCCATTCATATTTGCACGTGTGTAGACAAATATGTTAATTTAGGTAATGGTTCATGTCGCTTGATTGTTTGTACTGCATCTGGTGCAAGAATGAAACATAGTTAACTCCTAATGCATTGTTGAAAGCGGCTTACTTACTACCACGTATAAACGTGATGGCTGATCAGCCCTTCTAAAAATCACATTTATTCTTCCGTAGACCACTAATGAGTAAGCGGGAATTCAAGCTGATCGTCACATAAGTCTTGACGCAGCCTTCACATTCAGGTAGGCTTCCCAGACAGCCTCTTTTAGAAAGAAGCGCCATACTTGAGCTTGGCTCTCGTGAAGGCTCGTCAATATTGCATGTCCTAGCCGCGGTCGAGATTACAACTCTGGTCACAGTTTCACACGGCAAACCTTTCGACAATCACTGTGTCTCCTATCGAGATGATCGAGCAGCCTGATCACTACTCACAAATGAAAGTGTTTGAGGGTTCAGCTATGATAGTTCGGTCGTGCCGAATTTTGGGTTAATGGCACAGTGATCAACAAGGTTGCCTCCTTAATGCGTGGTCGGTGTTCTTATTCCTGTGTTTGTTTAAATTCATACAAGCTCCACGGGAATCACATTATCCATCTTTCCCAACAGTTGAATTTTGCCAGCGGAGTTCTTGAAATATCGGTAATTTCCCTGACTGATATTAACTATTTCGTCCTACAAATGTGGTGGAAAGTTTCCTGTGAAATTTTGCCCAACATGTATTTTTTATTCTATTCGCATACAAAATAAACATTAACAATTTCAATAACGAGTAAGCGGTAGTGGATGTTGGTTGACTATAAGTTAAATATCACTCAACATTGATTGCAGCTTCTACACTTCCAGTGCTTTCAAGTTCTTCAGAACGCTGAACAACGGTCGGGTCATTGTTTGACTTCGTGTATCGATTACCAAGTAGTACCTTTTGTTAGTCAAAACAACGTCAACCTAGGCATACAATATTCACTGTGTTTCTACAGTGCTTGCTAATATCATTGCTCCGGTTTATAACTTTTGATCACCAGATGTAATCCTTCCTTCACGCGAGCGTCCGTTTTATTATAGCGCATATCGACATCTGTGTTGAGATTTATGTGGACTGAAAATGCAGCTAAACAATACAAGTATAAAGTTTGTCTGACTCCAGACGTACAAAATTGACGTTTAGAAAAAACGGTCCAATTATGGTATGGTCACATGCAAACCTCATTTCATTCGTTCATAAATCGACATGCACTTTGAACAGTACAATATGAAACGTATCACCTGGAAGGGGTAGGATGATCAATGTTAATTACGACCGTTGTATCTGTGAATAAACGTCACACATAAAACACAACTGGTAATACTAATTAGTTAGCCTACAGTAGTCGTGTTTGTTGAGCGGTGGGGATACCGCACCAATATAGCGTAAAACCGTCGTCCAACCGTTCTCTTCAAATTGGTCGTACCGGATCTAAATTAGCCCTGAAGAGTACATGGGCGTTCGAATTACGTCTTCGTATTTTATGTGCATAACTATGAAGTATTTCAATGTGCCAATCAAGTAGTCACATGGAAATCACATTATCTGTGGGGATACTTTGTTCCATGTGAATGTACGGACGTTATTTGCCTTTTGACCTTGATTTACCGATCGGAAACTATTTTTACAAAGCACTATTTGTGTGCGGTTTTAATTAGAAGAATCAACCTTCTCTTAGTTTTCATGAAGAATATATTTTTATAACCGTTAATCAAAACTGACCATTTACAAACATTAAACACGTACCTGAATGATGCCTGTTCACAAGTCGAAAAGTCATTTTTAGGTTCATTGTTCCGTTCAAATAAAGTGAAGCATTAGCAATCATCGTTTCCCAGAAAATCTTAGAATGGATATACGGTGTGTTGTTATCCAATAGAATTAAGATTAAACGCCAAATTCGTTCTGTCCACACGATTGTATTGGATGGGTAAATAGAATAATTTGAGTGATTTCATTTGAATAGCATACTGTAAGCACAATTATTATGACAAGACTTATTCTTGGATTCTAAGTCAGTTTACAAATTAGGAGAAACTGAGAGTGCTTATGTACACCAGCCTCTGTATTGGGCGGTTTAGAAACAACAGGCAAGTCGGAAGGTTATTCCATGTTCAGAGGTCAGAGATATAATGGTTTCAAATGCGAAAGTCAGAAGATGTTTAGCGGACTGGTAACCTATCCACTGCTTACCGAGCGTACACCATACACCATCTGCTTATCATCACCAATGAACGTTCTAGTGTGGCTTCACTGTACAAAAATCGATCTAACGATCGAGTCATCTGAGGGCTCAGTTTGGTGACCCGGATATGTGTGTCTAGGCAGTGTGTGAATTCCACTGTAGATTGAGAAGGTAACGGAGCAAGGTTTTTTAAATGACGAACTAGTAAGCCCTGTTGCATGGCTAATTAAGGTTTAGAAAGCCCAATAATTTCTCAAGAAAATAGGTACAACACATCTATGACTGGATAGCGAGGACTGCGCTGAAGTTACTGATGCCATCGGCGTTAATCTCGTTTTCCATGTCACGCACAATGTAGATGTAGTTATCATAAAGCTCAATAAATCGACTCTGCCAGCAGTAAGTCACCAACGTTTTGCTGTCTGGTCGCTTTCGGACGGTTATATCAAACACCAAAACACTGTGAGCCATTCAAGTTTCAGACAGTACGATTTAATCGATAAGTCGTAGGATGATGTCTAGTTTTAGTATTTCGCTCATTCTGCTTGCGGTTTGACAACTTACAACCATTTTGATCCTGTACATGATTGGACAGATTCGTTCGGAATCTCCGCCCGACTGTTTACAGCGCACAATTTGAGCTAACGATTCATTTCTCTCTACTAGAATATAAAATGTCTAAAAATCTGCCGCAAAACTACCGTTGTCGTTCACTTTCTGATTCACTCGAAATTTCCCACGTTCATCTTCAATCGTTCTTTTAACGGTACGCAATAGGAATTCCATTATGTTTTACTGAGTACACGCACCTCCAAACGTAAGCGTTTGCGAATTCGTGTAGCATCGAGTAAGTTAATTAAAGTTCATAATTACTACCTTCTCATAATAGGTTTCGACGAAGTAGAAAGAGGTCTGTTGCCATTAGGTTGTCCTACGTGCACTGACAGAAATAACCATACAAATAGAAAGAAGAAAGTGGTAGAAAGACAAATTCAGAAAAGCCACTGGCATGCAATCTTATCACCCTCAGACATTAAGATTAGCTTAAATTGTACAAAGTAAAAGCCAATTTTAACTAACTCACTTATCACTTACTTCAATCAAAAAAACAACATGGATTATTAAGGGCAAGTAAAGCTCTTCTCAGTTAAACAGTGTTTAGAAATCCTGGAGTCGATGAGAGTATATCAGAAACTCTCCTGTACAATCTGTCAAACAGTGGGTCGATCCTAATTACCTGAAAGTTATTCATACACATATCGCAGTGCATTCACAGATCCGCTGATAATTTGTTCGTAATTGTTATCTCTGAATTCAGCTCGATTCATTTCATTTTACCAAGTGCCGATGAGTAAAGTGTTGACAGATTTTGCGCAGTGCCCAGATGTCGAAGTAACTTACACCACATGTCCGATTCCAAATTTATCTTCAAAACGTCACCTGCCATAGATCACCAGATCCCACATTTGTTACCGATTTTCCTGTAATTATCAGGTAAGTTCCGTTGGCTTGACGAAGAGGAAGTTCAAGGTTCGGAACCCGAAACACATCCCAGAATGGATGAGGAAGCAGGCCACGCAAACAACTGGCAACACACGTTGGTGAACACAACTACCACACAAACAACCAGCATCCGCGATCACTTGTCATCTATTGAAGTACCGTGACCAGATGTATCCCACCCAGGCATTCACGGTAGTTTACACAAATGATAAGCTCCAGTCGCGATTATCTGAGACGCTAAAACATTGGTGCTCCTCCCAACGTATGTACGAAACGATTTGTTTCTTATCCTAGCACTACTATGCTAACAATGATATAAACTGCTTATCACAAAGCACAGCTCTATGTCTCCTATGTTTGTTCAGGTTTTGATTTGACCATCAATTTTCGTTTTATTCTGTCCGTTTGTGTAGTACGCTGCTGGAACTATGCAGAGAACTTCGCCAACCCATAGGTCGTGTGCACTGACTTTATTGATTGCCCTGTCATAATTCCGTTCTGCGTATACATCTCCGGATGAACATGAATGGATACCCTACGTCTAGTACAAAATGCATGCGAACACATTTAAAACTGACCGCGTAAATCATACTGATGCAAGTGTCTGTATGTGGGTATTCACGAATGGTGGTCTCTAACTAGTTAACGATTTCGCTTTGGTTATCCTGAAGGGCTTGTCCGTATGATTACTTGCCGGAAGGAACATCTAGATTGACCTGACGAAGGTGCGGTTATCACTGGCCGCTCACTGGATTTGTGATCGTATAACCTCGCGTTTCCTCTTGCCAGCATAATTGGCTTTTTGGTCATGATAACTATGGTTCTGTGGAGAGTGTATGGTGTGGTTAACAAATTTGATTGTCATAGTTGTCCAGTTAAATACATCCTCCTACGGACTGGCAACGGAAGTGATTTCCGTAACATCAAAATTAACAAGGCATTGGGAGCATCACGATATGTTCACTATGTTCCTACAAACCGCCTAAATAACAAAAATATCGAGATGGATTTATCTGTATGAAAATAACTGGAGTGCATCAGACCGCACTTTTGTATATGCGTAGTTTATTTGGAGTTGAACAGAGCCTCTCTATTCGTTAATTTTATACATCACGCAGATGGACGACGCGTGCAAAGTAGATAAACATATAAACAAAGTGGACTAATTTAAGCTTACCACCATGATTACTGAGCTGTGAAGTTTCTTTCAACTGTATATAAGCTAGCCAAAATTCATCGGGTAGACCAGTAATGAGATCGGTATTGTACATCAGATGTGCATCCGTAGTAAATCTGTTTATATGACTAGTTAGTCTGCCAATTTTATCTCAGTATGAATGGGAGATGGGTTGCAAATTATCATAGGTGAGGTGTCAGCGAAACGTTAGTAGATTTCAAGGTACTTCTTTTGATAACGTAACTACTAGATTATGTGATCGAACTGCCATCACTTCAGATGTTTCCGTGAGTCCAGTACTTTGTAGAATACTCCAAAAGATTGACAGAAATCTAGATTGTAACCTATGCTCATTAAATATCTTGTAATCGTGCCGTCTAGCTGTGCTTTCACAATGACCCATCACCCAGAAGCAGGCAAAAGAATAGACAACCACACCTTTCACGTTTGGAGCATAACGTACGAATAAACGCAAACAAAAAGGTTGCGGCCTGGAAGAGTTTGTGCGGTGTGTTGCGAAGTCTGCAACTGAGAACGTGCTTTACCATATTATCTGCAAGGAACAGACTGGTGAGCGTATGTTTGTTCCCTTCTGTGATAACCAGTAGATGTGCGGATTGTTTCATCGCTTTCTTGGTGATGACTAATTTTGAATAAACATTTGATCGCGGACCGTCTGATGTATCAGTAGACTCTCGTTCAACGAATTTCTTCGTTCTGTACCTAAGACGACAAATGAGATTCATGGATCCTATTTCAAAGGTCTCATGGTTCCCAATTTTGATTTTTGTTCAGTGTGCATGTCGGCCTCTTGTTACTCTGGCGAGACGTCTTGTCGGTTGATTAAAATAACTCCGGAGAAGTGAAACGGTCTATCCAAGTCTAATGCTGGCATGAACTTTGCACAATGTACAACCCAGTTAAACATGTACTGCAGAGAGATCCTTACATCCAAGCTGTGTGTACGAATACGTCGTCCACAAACGATGGTAAACCGACTATTTCATCTGTTCGAGTCCAACACTTCTGTCAAATATATAAACTAGGGAATGGCGGAGTTGCGGTCTAATACTAGCGCCACCTTTCTGTGATAAGATGATTCATTAAACATATACCAAATGTTGGATATGCACTGAATCATCCACTCTGTCAGTGAAAACGTTTGAATCTATGGTCTTATTTCTTACCTATCACTACATTCACATAGATATCATATAAGTTTCAACAAAGAACAGTTTATAAAAAGTGTAATAACTTTAGGTGGATATATATATAAACTTTCTATTAATATATTGACAGGGAAGTCAACATGTGAACTGAGTTTTCAACAAGCTATTGTGCAGCACCTTGATAGGAAATTTCACACATGTCCATATCGGTCTGGTTATACGTTCGGGCTTGTGAGAGTCGACGTGTAATGAGCCAATTCGAATGGAGCTTTTGAAATCAAACATTACTGTTTGAATTGACCTCAGCTGTTACATATATGTGTTTTGGATACAATGCAGGTTATTTTACTGCGATATCCACTGTCGCCCAACAAAACTATTCCTTAGCACCTGTCCAATCAAACTGGTTGTATTTGTTTCAGTCTGTTTGTTACTCTTCCTTATAAAGCAGTGTATTATAACTAAATGTAGATCAGTTAATCTAAAGTAGTTGTTCGTCAGCTTGCGCTAACCGAACTTAGGTTAACTGAGAAAAAACTGTCAGCTACAGTTTTCTTCTCAAGTGTACATAAGATGAAAGACCAATGAACCATAACTGTCAATGATGAGTGCGCCATTTCCGTCTTTATCAACGGAAATCAAGCTTAATTCTATATCAGTAAACCCGTCTGAAATGATTGGTTTAAACTCGGTTTAGGAAAATTTTCCTAGTTTGTTCAGAATTACTGTATACTTTTCAATAAATAAGAAGTGCTCGTTCTTCGATAAAAACCTATGGCGTGACGTCAGTTAAACTTCTGAACTTTCCCTGCTATGCATTAAAAGATTCCAAGTTTTTATTGAAAACCTTTGTTGGAAATCTGTGGATCGACGAGATAACCAAGTAACGTAATACGAATGAGTTATTTTTACCTGATCTTTTCAGATTATTTTCAATAGTTGGTTCACCACGTTGTCTTCTATTAGTTCACATGTTCAAAACTAGTAATTCATTTTGTTATCTTCGCCTTATTTTTGGAACATTTCATTTACATCAGTTCGAGAATATTGGTAGATTTAGTTGTTATTTGAATATTTAATTGAGTGTGCTCAAACGAATCGTAAGCATATATTCTGAAAAACATTATGATTGTAGATAAAGTACATTTAAATGTTATGTTAATGTTCACTTTTCTAGAAACCAATGCGATCGCATACAATCCTGGAAAGAGTACATAGAGCTGTTTACATTCCCTAGTTTGTACATATAAGATGAGTCAGGGAAAGTAGAACTAAATATCTGATTTTTGAGTTGACAGTGTTGTGAACAGATGCTTGTTTTTACTTAACACAAATCATTCGTATTGATATCGGATTGTACATTTTTGCATAAATACTGTGTCTACTTATTTTTTTCGGTCATGGTACGTGCTATTAAATACAAAAATTCTCACAAAGTGGTGAAGGTTGTCGTGGCAAAATTCTTTTTGTTCAGTTTGCACGAAAACATGAAAATAGTCAAGATCATTTTGGTTGAATCAAACTTCCGTGCTGCACACTAGTTGACAGACACGTTTTTGGGGGACTTCACAAAGCCTCTTAATACGAACACGAACCTACGCGACATTAAAGTGGTTAAAACAGTCAGTTAAAACTAACTAGGGTAAGTATTACAGCTATTGGTAAGGGGCCAAGGAATGCCAGGACTGACTTCATAATACAGTAACTTACAAAATATTTGCTAATCCCGCTCGCTTCAGTTGTCAATATGTTTCGGCGTCACACCAACAGTGGTTGGTGTATGGAGGATTTCTATGATCTTAAATGACCGACTTGGCTTCAGGTGAATGCCATATTTTTGAAGTTTTTCTGGTTATTGGTTTTCCTAGTCTACTCCACAAACATTCTGGTCAGTGTGGCAACCCGCTTTCTTGTGTACTCAAAATGCTCCACTGCAAAACAACGGGACTTATTCAATCAACCCATTTATCATGTACTACGGAGAGCATTGTTGCCATAAAACTACATTCCTGGCTCAAAAACACGCTCATTTTTATCTCCTAACGTGAAAGGTTAGATGTTTGCCATACTCGCATTCTTCGTTTATTCCTTCTTCTGCCAACTTGACCGAGATACACTGAACGTAAGGTAATCAATTTGAACTAATTGGACAGCAGTTGTTTTTCTCTACGAAACAACCAGACAATTTATGAATTACCCAAAAACGATCATGGTTTAACGCGTGGCTGTAACAGCCAGCTCGTGTCTAATGGGAAATTAATGGAGAAGTGGCCAGGGCGGATGCATCACAAGAATGTTCAGTGCAAACCAGACGGTGACAATCGTAAAGGTATGTATAAATTATGAGAAAAACAATAATGTAGTGCTTCTGGTCAGAAGTGGTTAGAATAAATGTTTGTCTCGTTGACTTGGTTTCAGCTAGTAATATATTCACAAAGAGTCTGATAAGATTAATTGGAAGGAATATGAGTGGAACAGACAATAAATATTCACTCACGGTAAGACGGTAGCACAATTATAGCCTATTTGTGAAAAGAACATATTAGAAATTACTGGATGAATCTCTCCGGGTCAAAACGGAAAACTTTAGACTGACCACCACAGAACGCCATGGCTTCCTTAGTGGATATTTATGTATCAACAATTTGCCGGCTGCTAGTGACAGCCACGCAAAAGCTGCCGAATCAAGACTGGCCACTGACATGATAAATCATGAATTTGCAGAACGCCTAACGTAAGTGATCGGTGCATCTTGCGACGGAAACTGTGCGAATAGAATATCGACCAAGGTTCATTCAGACGCCTGAACGATTATCTAGTTAGACATAGGATCAAAATCAAGGAAAATGCACAGCTAACAGACTAGTTCCTGCCAATATTTTCATTCCTCAAGTATCTAGCTAAAGGTCACTAATTTCCATTCTTTGCTTCCATGAAGGATTCTATATTGTAAACTTACCAAAGCTGACGTAAGTTGACGATCCAGAACTCTGGTCAGTTGCAAAGTGCCCAGTTG
>JTDE01001341.1:0-14492 GCA_014338405.1 Paragonimus skrjabini miyazakii | reverse complement strand
TTGTTTCACCCACCACAGATTATTTTAAAATCTTATATTTCAATCACATGTTTTTCATTCATGAAATTGCTAATCTGATGTGAACTGAAGCCACTGAATGATGCGGATGAGTTAATGCTACTAAGTATCACTGAACATGCCAGACACATATCGAGTTTCATCTTGAAGATCAACAATAACTTCAGCCGTTTCAAATAAGAGGCTCAGATTGTAGGTTGCGATGTTTCAAACTGATGGTGTAGGATTTTGAGTAGATTTCTTACAGTCAGTTTAACAGTGATTTTGATGAGAGTATAAATCGTTGGTTGTTCGCATTTTATTAGTGCGCAATCAGTTAATTCTTTTATCCATCTTTAAAAGTGAATGTTCAATGTTTACAAACTCACCTTCCAACACAGTCGAAGGCTAGATAACAGGTGTGCTCCTAAAATCAGTGTTTGTAGAAGGATGGATGTTAAATGAAAATTGTGGTAGGCAAATAATAACAGAACGACAGTAGTCAAAATTAGCCGGATCTGGCTGAAGTTGGGGATATAAACCTAGAAGTTATAATTTAGATTTTTTGGTTCGGACTCTATGTAATTGTGGTGGTCTCTGATTTACAGACCTCAAACAGTAAAGAATATAAACTTCCCTTAGATAAATACTAGAAGCTTGTTTGTACGTCTCTCGTGGTCGGTGCTTGGCGGAAGGATCAACGTAACTTACGGGGAAGCAGTACAACCGGTAGGAGGGTATTCATGCACCCAGGCACTAAACTACACAGTTTCGAGAGGAACTTCAAATATTCAATAAGATGTGAGTCCTTATTCTTTGGTTAAACAATCAGAAGTCTAATGATGGTTAACGAACTTCCAAGGCTCATGGTATCAGTCAGTCAGTTCTATCGTTTGCCGGGTTTTGATCACGCGCTGTAAAATGCGGACTCTGTCTGTCCACCCAGGCGGTCCACTTGATGACGCAAGGATGGTAGTTTCCCTCCCAGTTTCACTAATATGAGGTCAGTGGCTATCAAAGACACATTTGCTCGGAAATGCCACTCTAACATTACTAGAAAATATACTGTTCCGTTTCTGTCGTCTGGTCAAACAGGTAACCCTTAAGATGTCTTTTAAATCTTTTCTTCAACTTTTTATCCTTTGTCCTCGTTACAAACAAAGCTGAGAAACCGAGCTACAGTTAGTCAGCAGCTTTTGTCTTGACTGCTTAGTCAATCGGAAACTTGCCTTTGATGATCGATATCGTTCCATGGACTTCACTAGCTCAAACGTAAACTTTATGTGGAAATTACTGCGCGATGTATAATCCACAGAGGCAGAGACCATTACACTTAAAAATTGCTATTACTGTGATTCGATGAGAAAACAGGTTCTATCTGTCAGCCAACATTCTACTGTATACTTTACTCATTGTTGTGTCTTAAGCCCCACAAAATCTGATGCTGCCAACCAGATTCAGGCATTACGCCCTTCGATCATTCATTGTTGTGACGTTCTTAATTAAACCCCAGCACTGAACACATGACGGCATGCAACTAGAACAAGTTCCGCGCGTGGCCATAAACTAAACAATAATACGAGTTTTGGATCGATGCCAAACTATTCATGCAACAATAACAATAACATTCACACGGCTGTGCTATGGAAATTTCGAGCAGAAATGCTCCGTAAACTCTGACGGTTGTTATTTATTCTAACCCAGGATTAGTGTTGTGTTGTGACTCTTTTCTTCGTTTAGGTTGTCTTTATAGTGGTAGAAAAATGGAGTAATCATGAGTCTGTCGGAAAGCGAAGTTTTCAATACCAGATCAGAAATTAGTTCCGGACATACTAAAACATTTAAGAATGTCCGATAAAAATGGAGGGAATTGATGGATTTCATCCACCATGCAGCGTTTATCAGCAACAAACTTTCCCGTGATTTTAAAGCCTTTCCAACCCCAGACTCATACCAGCTACAGCCCCTGTAGTCAAACTTGTTCTGATCTTGAAAACGTCCGGTATGCACGGTCTGACCGAAATCCAAACCGACATTTTTATGCAATGAATGGAAACATGTATTAGTCAGATAACTGACACTTCTGCCACCTCTAGCACAAAGACACTGAAACTAATACGTAGTCTAGCGGAAACACCACGCTGCATGAGTGTACACGGCTCTGTCCGTAAGATGTTTGGGCATTTGGACCGAACTATGTTTAACACAAGTTTAGCGCTTTTACAAGTAATCGAAAGATGGCTCAGTTACTTTCCACATATGCACAAGTAGCTACGCGAAAATTAGTCACGGAGCGCTAAATGTAAATTGATGTTTCTTAAGGTTATTCGACTTTTTATTCTACTCAGAGAGAGTTGTGATCTGAAATAGCATAATTTCAGAATATTGATCTGACACAAGCCAACACAATATAATTTTTATTCGAAACTTTTACGATATTCCTTTACAACAACCAAGATACTTCAAGATGACTTCGGCCCATGTGGAGATCCAAAGCAACTTGTGTTTCGTGTGCAAAACCAGTTTGTCTCATCAGCTTACCGTGGTCTAAACAGTTAGGCCTACCTCCGAAATCCCCTCTGTTCAGACATTGTTGTCGTGCACATTGCCATCGGTATTCAAACTGAAATTACATTAGGTGGTTGGCTGGATGAAAAAACTGCCAACATCCGGTGGCATGTATATTTGCTATCCCGTTCTGGTGACATCGTTGAGTAGTATGCGGCATCCTCATACCCTGTCAACAGCGAATAGATACACTGTCCCCAAAACAACCAATTTAAACGCATTAAATCTGTAGGCAGTTGGACTGGTAACCATAAGCTTTCCTTGCTGCTACACCTTGAAACCCCAAACAATCCCCACCTAATTGGTTCAAGAGAAGAAAGAACGGTCATAAAGTTTCCTCTTGATGATACCCGTGAATGTTCCTTGTATGAGAACCCTTCGGAGATTATCTGGCCTTAACCAATATAAGATAACAATCGGAAATCATTTTCTTCCATCCATACTTATGTATAGTCTTCTAACTTAACGAAATGTCAGCAAATTACACACGAGTTACCTCAGTCGCCCAAATACGACAATGCTCACAAGGAACGGTGGCCTGCGTTTAAGCGAACGTCATTCATTACACGCTGGAGTGTGAGTTCGAACCGTGCTAAAACTTGTCGTTCTAGCTGACTAATCCAAACGGAGACGAAAACGGTTTAGGTGAAGTTTCGGTTTGATGGTGATCTTTCGCTCAGTCGTGACCTGTCAGTTTAGCTTTGGTGACAGAATACTTCATAATCACCCACGGTTTAATTACGAAAAATTCTTGTTATCAAGTATTTATCAAGAATCGGTCACAGAAAGGCTTCTTACAGGAAAAAAATAATTTCCTGATTTTACAAGTTCTCACACTGAATCTGTTGCACTATTTACCTGGTGAAATTTCCGAATGTCAGTTTTCTTTCTCACAAACACTACTTTTTATAGGATAGTTTTGCAGCTGTTGAAGTACATGACCTACTGCAACTTTGTTTGCCGAACTGCTAAAGTCCATGAGAATATAATTCCGATCCCTTTTGACTAGTTGTCTGATGCGCCCAGTTCTTCCCAGGCCTAAGAATACTGAACCCATGTGCGCCAGAATAAAACGAACTTATATTACGTATTTAGTCTGACGATGAATCACTGAACACGAGCTTGTTCGCTACACAGTATTGTTGAGAACTTATATTACTAATAAGTAGTGTGGCAGATTTATAATGTTAGATGAGACTCAGTTGTAAAACGTCAGGGTTTCGGCTGGATTCGAGTTTTTCAATTTACGACGTTTAGACAAGCACACAAAAGTAAGATTTCCTTGGAGAGGTCAGAAACTATCAAAGCGTTTTCTTTGTCGCTGATCAGTAAGACTGTCAATTCGTAGTTAAGCTGGTAGAGCGCTTGCCTCGTTGAGGCATGATGTTTCTGTCGCTAGTTCGAGTCGAGCCGAAGCCCTGACTTTTCACAATTGGGTCTCATCTAAAATTAACTTACTCCAGCCTAACTGTTTTAGAATGGTCCTCGAGGAGAGAGAAAATGATGTTGAGTAATCATGACAAAGACAGGCAGAGTAGCTCATATGATTGACTGGTTATTATATCCGCACTCTTCGACAAGTCCTGCAGTCAAGTGACTAGTGATGGGTTTATTCTTGCTAACGCACCTCCTTCTACGCAATCTGTTGAGCTGATATAAAAGTGATGGTCGCATTCCACCTTCGTACCATGGTCCCAAGTAATTTGTTACCTAATCCGTTCATCAATTCATCCTCCTTGCTACTTCTAAACTACAAGCTCTAGTTTCATGAGGATGAAATTTATCATCGTTCTTTCGTTCACTGAGGTCTGTGATTTCCGTACTTCATGCTACCGTATGTCTGGGTATTACTCTGCTTCATAAACATATTTGGTCAACTCCTGTAACAACGGATTTTAGTATCGTGTTATGTGCCACAGAGGCATGTCTACATCATGTTCCTTTCGTTTATACTCTACTATTGTATATATTCTTCCGCACCAATTGTAATATTCGCCTGTCACTTTACTAGCAACCTTTAAGAAAATTAAGCTGTTAGCTCAAACACCTGAACACATTTTTGAATTTGTTTTTGTTTCTAGTGCTGTCTCGAGCAATTTCATTCTACCACTCGTTGAAAAGTTTTCTGAAAATTTCGTTTGCCCTCCTGCTTACCACATTCAGTTTCGGTTGACTCAGTTCATTTCTGCTTGTTCTGTATACCAAAATACAAACTGCTATCGGCACGTAAAACATGATAAAGAACTAAACCATTCTCTAATCCGCGCAGTCATCCATCAGTTGGCCAAGATTCTTGTTAGAATAGGTTCTATTATAAGGGTTTTCGCCAGTTTATTGTGTAATATTCGTGTGTAGGCTTTCGTAATCTTGACTGCATACACCCGTTCGGCAGTTAAGGTTTAAGAACATAAGGCTTTCTATGTTACTTTCAAATTAACCTGACCAGTAACATTCTTTGTTATATGCCTCACATAGGGATCGGACACAGCTCAACTGTTTCTCCAACGTTACCCGCAAATATCGTGCATCGATATCGTTGTGCCCCATCGAGTTTTTTTCAATTTACGATGGTTTAGACAAGCTCACAAAAGTAAGATTTCCTCGGATAGTTCACAAAAGATCGAAGCATTTTCTTTGACGCTGATCAATCAGACTGCCAAGGTGACCTCGATTGCGTTTCACAAAGGATGATTGAGTCAAAATCAACCCTTGAAAACAAGTATGTTAGATTTTGTCTAGTGGACCACTGAGGCGATATCCATAAGAGTTTCCATTAACTCCGTTCATTATGGGTTATCAGAAGTACTTGGTAACTGCAGTCCGACGTCTGTTCTATTTGTACTCATTTACAAACCTTTTGAGATCGGACTTGTTTTCAATTGAACGCATTGGATATAGTAACCTAGATAGAGGTTTAAACTACAGTAAAGTTGTAATACAGTTGTCAGACTGCTGGTGTCTGTTGGGGATTAAACGGGTTTACGCATTTGGCAAGAATTGTAGGATGTGTAAAAAGCGTACTTAATGGTGGGGACCAAAATTGCCTATGCATGTCTGAAATCGCATGCTGAATGCTTCAGAATAAGCGAAAGACGGCAGATACATTGATCAGGAAGGTCACCAATTGCGTGAGTGCAAATAGGAAAATTTTTGGCATAGTGTTAATAGACAGATGCCCAGAAAAAATACCTGACCACGCTCTTGTATACGTGTAGAAAGAACACTTCTAAATGTAATAAACAATAGCTAACTGAAACCTAGTCTGGGCACAACATCGCTCTCCCGAAATAATCCTGACGGTTATATTATCTGCGGGGTGAGCTTGGAATCCTTGGTGCTTGCGTCAAGCATACGCTTACAGACATCAACCGATGAATTTCACACGGTAGACTGGTAGAATTTTCCAACATGAATACACCCGTTCCTAAATGATTTTTGCCTACACACCAAGGCAATCAAGCCATTTAGATTCAGCAATCTACCCAGAGATTATGAGCTCAGCGGGACGGGTGTTGGTTCCACCCCGGATCGTGTGACTGTACAGCGATCCTGAGTGTTAAAAATAAGTCGAATCTCCCCAGTGGAAAGTAACCTGAATTCAGTAAATTGTGATGACAAACTATACCGCTAGTTATTATGCTTTCCAAAATTAGAGAAACCTACCGTTTAACATGCGAACTGCAGGCCTAAATGCTAAGCTTATAATGTGAACGCAAAAGGCACTGGAACACTGACGTATCCTGTTCATCTTGCAACAGCTTTCTGAATCTAGTTAGCAACTTGAGTGCCGAGCGTATACTCGTGGGACTGTATCACCAACTACAAATATCACATCACAACATCACACTTTGAATTGGTCAATTGCATTCTAGCCACAACGGATTAATTAATGTTGACACCAAAATCGTAGCCTCTGCAGACCGCAGAACCATTTTAGTTACGGGATTATTTTGATCTGATCATTAAATCTGGTACTTTTGTTCAGTTCATCGCAATAAGATTGGTTAGTGGCTCGTGATTAAATGATGAACGTAATTTACTTAAGAATAGCTCAGTGGAATTACCACACTGATGTCTTACATTTCCCTTGGACGGTTAATTAAGGAAAGCACCCCTTTTGAGCTGCTGTTCATGGAATTAAACATTGGCCAGCTTTATTCAGTGCAGTGTCCAACAGGAAATTCTCCTGAAGCTTGCTGTTATGTTTGGTCAGGGAGTAAAAGTCCTGTAAACCAAAAGAACATGAACAGCACGGTGGATTGAAGTTTGCACAATTTCTGATTTTTCATCAGTTTTTCAAAGCTGAACTTTAAAATTCGCGAACAAAGTTGTCGTTAAAATCCTTCCTGAAGTTTTGGAAGTACTGCTACCGCTGTGTGGCTTAGCCCGGCAACTATATATTTTTCAATACGACTATCTGCCTTACATACTGATATATATCCATTCACAGTTACGCGAACAAGTAAACGGACAATATTGTCATCGACAGTCCGGAATTACTGGCACTGTCCAACAGAAGTGGTAAACCATCATTGCTGTCAGCAAAGGATGGTGCACCCTAACCGAACATTACGTATGGTAACCGTTTTGTTAATGTCAGTTGGACTTGACAGTCGAATCCAATTAACGATCTGTCAGGCATTCGAGTCAATACAATTATCATTTAGTGTAATATGTAATCCGATATATGAACCTGCTTTAACAAACTCGATGAAGTCGTTCAGTCAGGAGTCGAGTGAACCGATAGGTCTAAAATGAGCATTGTTCCACCTAATGCTGTATATACGATGAGTCAATAAGCATGATGTTTGAAAAGTACAAGGGTCAAGTAACTGTCAGTTATTTCCTTGAAAGCAATTAGGCATTTAAGCGGATGAGCATGCATCAAACAATTTAGAATTGACAATGCTAAAAAGCAGTTTACCATTTGCCAGTGGCCTTCCAAATCAAGCGGTTCGATACAGTCTGTTGTTTAGCAACTGAACGTTACTTTGCTTTGATTTTGACGCAGTTTTCATTAATCACGAGCGGTATGCTAGATACGTATATGAAATCTTCAAGAAGTATCTGTATTTTTAAACCACAGCTATCCGTGCCTTAACGTTACAAACAAGTGATAGGCTGTTCTCCGGCTTTTTCTCCGCTGTCTGGACTAGTTCCAGTTTGGTGCCGGAATGCAGTTTTTTGTCTATAAATCTCTCAGGGTATCTATTTTCAGTGAGAGTTTCTCGAATATATCTCACTTTCGCCAGGAGAATGTCCTTACAACGTCATGCTGGAAACAAAAGAGACTCTTTACCATCAAAATTGGACGAAGTAACGCGTAATCGTTCTCAGCGTGTGATTGATGTCGAGACGCTCCCCAAGGAGGACAGGAGGTTGTTCGAAAAATACGTACAGACAGAGGTGCAAAATCAAGTGGAGAACAAGAAGTAAAAGTTGCAGTGTAGTTTGAATCCAATCAAGCCGCAAGCTGAGTTTCCAACAGAACGATATGAACAACTTTTCATACATAACGCTAAGCCGTATTATGTTGGAGGCGCTATCACAAGGCCCAAAATGTTGTCACCCGAAGTCTAAATATAACCACCTAGACATGGGAGTCCAATTTGAAAATTTTTCCAGTGCGATTGGCTCCCACTTACTTGACACTGGTCATCACATAAATCCGGATGAAGCGTTTCAAGTCATCTGCAAGGTTCGTCAACCCTGCTCCAGATCTGTCAGACTGCGATTGTTATCAACGGCCAAGGCTATTGCTATCAGACTCCACAGTCTCCGCCTATGTGCCCAAAACAATTCATGCAAACCCCCAACTTCCCCTGGCCAATCATTCCACATCCACTTGAAACCCGCGCAAGCGTGAATCAGTCGACACTGATGAACGCATGCCTCATGACAGGCACGTGTACCACTCCAACACATCCACCAACACTCCCATCTCCACCACCCATCCCCAGTAGACTGTGCTTCGTACAATACCTGTGAATTTTGATGGCCAATTTGACATGTGATAAGTTTCATATATGAATCGCACTTACCCTATGTAATTGTAATAGTCTGATGAGAATGACCGAAAACAGCTGTTTGCAAAATTGACCTATTAAGAACTCTACGGGAATCTTGAGAGGTTTCAATCAAGCAATCGGACCGAGATAAAGCTGCTATCCCAGTGGGAGCAAAGCAATATCGCTTCCAACGTATGCCGTTCGGACTGTCAGACGCCCCGTTCACTTTCAGACGACTTATGTTGAAATTGCTGGAAGGACCGAACAATACTGTTTGCCACGGAGACGATATCGTTCTCTACAGCGCGAACGAGACGGAGCTTACCGGACACGGTTTAGCTGTGTTGCAGAAGGTTGAACAAGCCGGTCTATGAATCAGCAGTTCAATGTGTCAGCTGGCAAAACAAACGGTAGTACTGCTAGGTCCCAAGGTCGATCAGAGTGAGGTCCAAACAATTCTCGAGAAACTGCTTACGATCGAGGCCATTGCGGTGCCAACATCGAAGAGGACGCTGCGACACGTTCTCAGTCGCATCGAGTTCTGGATCCGTTTCATCAAAAACTTCAATGAATTGGCCAGCCCACTGTACGAAATTCTGAAGAAAAATGGTCGATTTCAGTGTACAGAAAAGGCCAAGTAGGCGTTCGTCGAGATCCAAAAATTGATAAACGAACGACAGCTGACCCTGAAGTTGCCAGCGACTGGACAGAGCTTCGTTGTCGCGACGGAAGCGAACGATGTGGGAACCGGAGCCTTACTGAAGCAGGAGGGCGGTACTGTGGAATATGCCACTCGAGTATTAACTCCTGCTGAACTCAACGACAAAAAAGGAGTGTTTGGCGGTGATATGAGCAAAGGAAAAATGGAGACCGTATTTGCTCGGCCGACATTTCCATGTGAAGACTGACCACGAGCCATTAGAGTTGATTAACTTGGTGAAGGTCCCCCGAGAGAAGTTGGTTCGTTGGACGTTACGATTACAGGAGTATGACTTCACAATTCGCCGTGTAGCTGGAATATAGAACTATGTTCCCGATCTGGTTTCCCGAACGCAGCACATGGATGAAGTTCACAAGGATGAGATCTGAGTCAACAACATTGAACTGTAGAACGACCCCGAGAAGTTGCAGGCAGAGCATAGGACAGACACGACAATCCGAATGGTGACTGATCAACGCCTGTCGGGAGAACAACCACCAGAGAACGAGGAGATTCCGGAGGTGAAATCTTTCAGAAAGCAGTGGTCACACTAACGGTTGAATAGTGCCGAAATTTTAATGCGCTGACTGCGGAAGGGTATAAGCGTGCCTGTTATACCGACGGGGTTGAGGGAGACAATTTGGAAGGAATGCCATCAATTGCTCATACGGGATGTGATCGAACTTATGAAATGCTGATGCGAAAAGCATACTGGCCGGTAATGAAGAAGGATGTTGATAATTATGTACTGGCGTGCCAGCAATGTCAGCTGCTGAAGAGCTCCAACTACCCCAGTCAATATCTTACACAACCAATTCCGGTCAATGAAATTGGGGAACTATGGTCACTGGGCGTGACGGTTCCCTTTCTAGTAACAGCTTCCGGAAATTAGTACATCATAGTCATGACTGAACACAACATAAAGGATCGAAGCAGTCGTTATGTTTGATGCAGGGCGGTGATGAAACGCATCGTGGCAGATCACGGAATGCCGTGAAGTATATTGACTGATCAAGGTCCCTGCTTCGAAAGTGAAGAATTTCGGAACTGCTTGGAGCATTTGGGAAACAAGAAAATTTGCACAATGCCATATCATCCTCGATCAAATGGGCTGACGGAACGAAACAATCGCACAATCAAGAAATGGTTGGCGGCGAAAGGAGGGAGCTGGGAGGAAACTCTACCATTGATTCTGTTGGCCCATCGCTGTTCGCCTCAAGGAACAACGAGGGAGTCGCCGTTCAGGCTAATGCACGGGCGCGTGTCACGCCTGCCAGTCGATCAGGAAATTGGTTTATGGGGAGACCAGCGGATGAACATGCGCGAACTAGCAGAAGCTCGGAGAGTGGCAAACCAAAACTTGGCGAATGCACAAGAAGTTTCTAAGGAGCAGTCAAACTCAAGGTTGTCGGATCGAAATGCTGTATTTGTAATAGGTTCGAAGGCAGAGTCCAGGTGCACCAGGACCCGGATCTAGGAAGTTCCTGACGAAGTGCAGGGGACCTTATGTGGTAGTTGACTGCCGTCGTCCAGTGTATCTGTTTAAGAATGAGAGGAATTAACATCGAATGCACAGAAGCCAACTTTGTAAATGGTATGACATCCCGAGCAGAAGAGAATACACACCAGGAGCATCGACGTCCCCGAGGCCAATACGCAGATCGTCGGGAGAACGAAGAGAACCTGAAAGATTTTTGCTGCACCTGGAACAATCATTGCGGAGGGAGGAGTGTAGTGAAGATGAGCGATCGCAATGTACTACTCACACAACAGCAATTCAGTAATAGGACCAGAGCACATATTTTGGCATCGAACAAGCCGCAGGAAAAATGCGGTAAGAAACATCGGCGTGCAGCATCGCCCACAGTGGTCCTTGCTACGTAAAGGAACTGAGCATTGGCGACTTTGGCAACAGAGAGTGTCTGGGGCCGAGTATTGTGTGCAAATGAGCGGTTTTGTTTGTAGTTCTGTGTAACGCATAACCTATGTGTTACATTGTCGAACAAACAACATTTGTGCCATCCGCGTTTTTGGCTCACAACACTAGAAGTTTAAAACATTGAGTTCCCTTGATCCATTTAGTCAAAACAGAGAGAAGACACATATCGCGAAATATTACCAATTCGATTTACTCTCATCAGTCGCCAACGTAAACCTAGCAATTTTTTATACAAACTGCGTATAGCAACGACATTCGAACGAACCAACCACATAGTTCTGACCTTTCACGTTCTGATAGTTCAATCAATTCCACGGCAAGGAGAGTGACTGCGTCTTCAATGCACATAAAACTGGCCGATGCTGTTTGATGAGCACTGCCTCGCTAATCACCAACAGTTTCGGGTTGCGATTATGTAACAATATCTTGAACGATTTATCAGGCTGTTTGACGATCGATGAAGCTGGAACCTTCGATCTTGTTACAGTCAATAGGTCGTATTTGAGATTGTCGTTGATAACCACTTAGGAATGTGCTCCGCCATACGTTAATGCAAACGCCGATCTGTCCTGCCTATGTAGACGTCATTGCAACTGCAACTGAACTGGTAGATTACGTGCGAGAGAGACTGATCGGTTGAGTGTGTATCGCCGCTATGAAGAGACAAGTCCCTAGTGCTTAGCAGGATGCGTAGTTGGGCCGCTGGGTAGGTGCGTTGCAACGCCGATATCAATTTGTGACTAATCTTATTAGTCAAGTGGTCACCTTTGAATTGATTTTGCAGAAATATGTTCTTTTTTTGCGCACTGCTGCTTACCACTTTTTGTTCTTCCATCTTGCTGTGGATATCCACAAACTTTTCAGGGTAGCCGTCATCCACCAGCGTTTCTCTAATAAGCTCTTTTTCTTTCCCCAATCGATCTGCTGTGCGAATCATTCTACCTCTGTGGGCGTCCCACTACGACCGATATTATCCATGAATAACTCGGCATACCACAAGCTGGCGCAATGGTTAGTGGACATCCTTAAACCAGTTTGTGATTTATTATCCACCAATTGTGTTCGCAGTTCCTTTGAGCTAGCAGAAATTTTGGAGGACAATTCAGTAAGTCCACAGATGATGTACTCGGTCGACGTAGACTCTTTATTTTTTAATGTACCGCCGCGCGAAACCGTTGAATTTTTGTGTGATTTCATTTTTAGTCAAAATGTAAATGTAGGTTTTCCATTAGATCTTAAGGATCTCATTTTTGCTTGTACAGAAAACATTCCGTTTGAGTTCGAAGATGTTAACTATGGACAAACTGATGATGTAGCCATGGGTAGCCCACTGGCTCCTACATTGACGGATGTATTTTGCTTGAAAGACAATTTCAACAAAGGATTTCCGGGGGTCCTGCTTTACAAACGTTACGTGGGCGACATTTTGATGTTTACTAATGTATGTGCTTTCACCTCATTTTATAACTATTTGAACTCCCTCCACCCAAACCTCTCTGTATCTTATGAGGTGGAAGTTAATAATTGCTTGCCGTTCTTAGATAGTCTTATAACCAGACGTCAAGACGGTACATTACAACGATCTGTTTATCGTAAGCCAACTTGGAGCGGGCAATATTTGCAGTTCTCCAGCTTCGCACCTATTGCTTATAAACGAGAACTGGTGAAAACGTTATTCCACAGAGTTAGAATGATTCGCACAGAAGATCGAATGGAGGAAGAAGAAGGAGGAAGAAAAAGAGTTTATTAGGGAAACGCTTGTGGATAACGGCTACCCTGAAAAGTTTGTGGATATCCACAATATGATGAAAGAACCAAAAGTGGTAAGCAGCAGTGCGCAAAAAAAGAACATATTTCTGCAAAATCAATTCAAAGGTGACCACTTGACTAATAAGATTAGTCACAAATTGATATCGGCGTTGCAACGCACCTACCCAGCGGCCCAACTACGCATCCTGCTAAGCACTAGGGCCTTGTCTCTTCATAGCGGCGATACACACTCAACCGATCAGTCTCTCTCGTACGTAATCTACCAGTTCAGTTGCAGTTGCAATGACGTCTACATAGGCAGGACAGATCGGCGTTTGCATTAACGTATGGCGGAGCACATTCCTAAGTGGTTATCAACGACAATCTCAAATACGACCTATTGACTGTAATATGTAACTTGCATCTTTTACGTTTGTGACCGGTGAGAGTAAACGAACTGCTAACACCTGGCAACATATGCATTCTTTTCCCACTGATGATGTCCGTTTTTGCTGCTTCAAATGTCACCACGCTAAAATGTTTGATTAACTTTGTGCGTTAAACTTGCCATGACAGGCTCCCAGTCGACGTCCGCAGGTCAACTCTATGTTTTTTATGAGTGTCGGACCACACCACAGCAAAAATTTTAGTTGTTCCAACGGGTAGCTAGTATCGGTGTCATAAACAAGTTAGCGTTTCAATTATTTGTTCCAACCTTCCACGAGCTGAATGAATGTGACCGTGAACCATTCTTCTTAGGGGTTACACAACAGTTTTAAGGTTTTGGCCGGTACATACTTGTGATAATTAAATCGGGAATGTTTTTTCTGAATACATTTGTTCGGAGACTTTGGTAATTCTTTTTTTATATGAAACTATTACTCTACGTTCCAAGCTCAGGAAATTGCTTTAGGTTTCTTAATAAATGTTTTTCCAAGTGGTTGGGCAGTTTTATAAACTCCTCGCCTTTAAATTCAAAGTGGCTGTTTCACATTAAAAACTCAAACCTTTAAACAAACGTTTTGAGAACGGAATGTTAACACCTTTACGGATAGGAAAACTGAGACCTAGAATGGACAGTTTAAAATGATTGGCTCTGTCTTAGACACGATTCTCAAAACACTGGAAAAAATTACCTAAATTGGATGAAATTATGATGTTAATCACCTTGGAATGATCATATCGTAATCAGTTTGTTTGTTTTTTGCTGTTTTGTTTATTTGAACGAAATTATTTTTTTGGCTTAAATTAATATTATCGAAGCAGTACCCCTCACACTTTTTTCTTCTTCTAAGATTAGGCTTTCTGGCAATATTTCCCTGACCTTCATACGTCAAGTTATGTAGAATGTTTGTATACATTTGATTTTGCATATGTATAGGCATTAGGCATTAGATGCCGATGGACGGCACCCCGCATCTTCCGTTGCAAGGCACATAATACAGACAGGACACATAGTCAAAGTTTCTGACGCGTTCTCGGTGATCTTTCGAAGCAACCAGAAACGCATACTCCAGTTTGCTGAGGCTTT